>SJYV01023749.1:1301091-1418705 GCA_006410875.1 Neotragus pygmaeus
TATATATGTATACATTTATTCATATGCATATATAGAGAACAAACATCTGCTAGTGAATTACACTGTTTTGACTACATGAAACTCAGAACATCAGTGGGGAAGCAAATGAGAAAAACTCCAATCATCAGAAAGGAGGGTAGGGGTGGGACAAACGGCCAGTCAAAATTTGTGTCACCAGCACAAGGAGCACAGGAGGTGGGATAAGAGGATGTCAAAGCTGTGACATGGAGGGTGTGGACAGAGCCGGAGTCTTGGCTGCTTCCACCAGCAGAAACATGCAGTTGAAAAATAAAAAAGCACTTTAACTGCAGGAAAGGTTGGTCTTTAAAATACAGTGAGCTATTAACATTATTTGAACTTAGGATCCTTTTAGGATACAAAGATAATCTAAACATTCAGTAACTTTGCTTCTGCTAGGGAACAAAACTCAACAGCATGGCCTTACTGATCTCTTCACACCAGTTTTGATTTTGTTTATAGTCAATGCAGATTCTTTACCAGCTGAGACACCAGGGAAGCCCATGAATACTGGAGAGGGTAGCCTATCCTTTCTCCAGCGGATCTTCCCGACCCAGGAATTGACCAGTCTCCTGCACTGCAGGCTGATTCTTTACCAACTGAGCTATCAGGGAAGCTCAAAGGGAACAAGACTCAACAGCATGGCCTTACTGATCTCTTCACACCAGTTTTGATTTTGTTTATAGTCAGTGAGAGGGCTTCCCAGGTGGTGCTAGTGGTAAAGAACCTGCCTGCCAAAGCAGGTAGACGTAAGAGACACAGGTTGGATCCCTGGGTCGGGAAGATCCCCTGGAGGAGGGCACAGCAACTCGCTCCAGTATTCTTGCCTGGAGAATCCCAAGGACAGTGGAGCCTGGCGGGCTACAGTCCACAGCATCGCACAGAGTTGGACACGACTGAAGCGACAGCACACACGCACACACAGTCAATGAGAGGATCTCATACTCTGTCCCCCAGTCATCAAATGTTCTCTAAATTAAGTAGCACGAAGCTAAAGCCAAAGCCTTTGACTGTGTGGATCACAATAAACTGTGGAAAATTCTGAAAGAGATGGGAATACCAGACCACCTAACCTGCCTCTTGAGAAATCTGTATACAGGTCAGGAAGCAGCAGTTAGAACTGGACAAGGCACAACAGACTGGTTCCAAATAGGAAAAGGAGTACGTCAAGGCTGTATATTGTCACCCGGCTTATTTAACTTCTATGCAGAGTACATCATGAGAAACGCTGGGCTGGAAGAGGCACAAGCTGGAATCAAGATTGCCGGGAGAAATATCAATAACCTCAGGTATGCAGAAAGTGAAGAGGAGCTAAAAAGCCACTTGATGAAAGTGAAAGTGGAGAGTGAAAAAGATGGCTTAAAGCTCAACCTTCAGAAAACGAAGATCATGGCATCTGGTNTGGAAAAGACTCTGATGCTGGGAGGAATTGGGGGCAGGAGGAGAAGGGGACGACCGAGGATGAGATGGCTGGATGGCATCACTGACTCGATGGGCATGAGTCTGAGTGAACTCCGGGAGTTGGTGATGGACAGGGAGGCCTGGCGTGCTGCGATTCATGGGGTTGCAGAGTCGGATACGACTGAGCGACTGAACTGAACTGAACTGAACTGTACACCATCTCGTGACCTGTGAACTTCTCTGTATGTGTAGTGATGCAGTGGTTTTTTCACGCTCGTGGCTGATGGTAGAGAAAACCATTAGCAGCATGAGAAGGATGTTTTCAATTCAGCTGGGTTATCTTGGGAATTTTGCAGAAGGAACTTAACAAAACAGCAGTGTGACCCAGTGGGTGCTGTTTCAGCAGAGGGAAAAGTCACTGAAGGAGCCCTGTGGCTACAGCTTTGGCTGCACCCACTCAGAGGGCTCCCAGGGCTTCCTTGACTAAGCTGACGTGATCGTGGAGTTGGAATGTACAGGCAAGTTCACAAGGGGAGGATTGGGTAGGTCACTATCACTCTGGAAAACCTTTGAGTTACTCCTACAATTCTCATGCTCTCAGGAGTTGGGAGGCATTAGGCATGGAGACCAGCAAGAGGATCTCAGGCTGGCACCATGCTCAGTGAAAACAGCAGGCAGTCACCACACCATTACAGGATCTCTCTCTGGTTTGCAGGGAGGAGCCGGGATGGGTGGAAGTGGTTGGAGCACTTAGAGTTGGTGTATATGAGTGGAAGTGTGGGTATGGCATCACTGTGTTTCCTCCAGAGAAGGTGCGTTAGATACTTTATGGAATCAGACCTCATGGGAAGAGAACTGTGGCCTCCATGGAGTGTGTCCACACAAACCCAGCTTCACAGGGTTTGGAGTGGGCGACTGGGAGGCCCTTCCTTTTCTTGGGGGCAGGCTAGACTCAAGGAAGAACTTACCTCCAGCTGCTGGTCTGACCTGGGAGTAGATGCTCCTCCCTCTGCCCTGCTGTGGAATATCCTGGCCTGGGGTAGGAGGAGGTCTTTGTCAGGAAGGAGGAAGGCTCTGCATACCATGTGCAAAGTTGAGGATCCTGACTTGCCCCTGATGGCTCCCGAGTCCACCTGTGCTGCCAGAATAAGTGCTGTCTTCTAGAGGTGAACTACTTCCCTCTCTGCCTGAGGCTACCTGCCTCCACTGCTCCTCTCCATTGTAATTTCTACAGAGAAAAAGTGGGTCGCCTATGAAACATACCTTACAGCTGCTCCTCTTCTCCTTACAGGGAAACCCAGGGAGACAAGTCTCCTTTCTAGGGAGTCAAGTTTTATTTATTTAGTTAAGTCATTTTAACTTTTCCCATCTGGATATAGAGAAAATGTGCTGCATTTCCTTGCTATGTAAGCTCAGTGGCCAAAATAACCTGGAAAATGGGAGATTTTCACAGTCGACTAGTAAGAGCAGATTGCTCTAGGATGTGGTATTTCTTTTGCAGATGGGTACACCCTTGGGCCTTTTCATCTGTCAGGTAAATAACTAGATAAATGCAAAGACCAAAAATTACACAGGAGAAACAAAACCCAATGAAATCCTTGTTTGGGGTCATTGATTAAGGTTATGAGGCCTTCGTTATGTTAATTATATGACTTAGAATTTACTAGATATGGAACTACATACTTTTATCTTTTTAAATCAGGGGGGCACTGTTTTCTTAATTAAGGAAATCCAGAGTATATTTAAAGTATAATATATTTTAGCTGTGAAGGCATTGATTATTAAAAAATATATGTAGGAAGTATACAGTCTAAAAGAAAAGGATATTTTTGAAGTTGGCAGATTTCTAAAGTATTAATTACTGATATTGGGACAAGAAAAATATAAATAAACAGAGACTAGAGGAAAATAGCCTAGTCACATGTCACTGACCATTTACTTTCCTAGAGTTTGGGGCATGATTCTCCTCTTCTTTGAATCACTTTTGTCTTTTGAAAACATAATAGGTTCTTTGGTCTGTGAATATATGTATATGAATATATAAAGTGGTTGATGCTAATTGTGCCTTATAATTACGCTTTCTTGCCTTGCTCCATGCTAAGAGATAAGGTACAGTGAAAGAAATTCTATCACGGATTTATTCAACACTTTTTTGGGTTCTATTATTGAGGCTTTTTTTTTTCTTTGGGAAGGTGTTACCACAGCATCACTCTCTTTCTAACTTGAAGTGAAGTGCAAGTCAATCAGTCATGTCCAACTCTTTGAGACCCCATGGCCTATACAGTCCCTGAAATTCTCTAGGCTAGAAAACTGGAGTGGGTAGCTGTTCCCTTTCCAGGGGATCTTCCAAACCCAGGGATCAAACCCAGGTCTCCCACATTACAGGCACATTCTTTACCATGTGAGCCACCAGAGAAGCCCGAGAATCCTGGAGTGGGTAACCTATCCCTTCTCCAGGAGATCTTCCCGACCAAGGGTCTCCTGCATTGCAGGCAGAGTCTTTACCAGGTGAGCTGCCAGGGAAGCCCTCTACTAACTTAGCCAGTGTCTTTCACTAAAATTAAGACACGTGCAGCCTTCTGCATTCTTTCCCTTAAGACAAATCCACCTGAAGGATTGTCCAAGACTCTGGTGGGGAGACTGTGGGTCCACTTATGTTTTCCTTTACTTTCTTGCCCAGTTGGCATTTGTAGCACCATAATTTTCAGCCATGTAGACTTTTCTTCTCTGTCCTAGGAGACTGGAGTGGGAGACCCATGAGGCCTCCTCCAGAGAACCCCTTCTCAGTGCCAGGACATTAAACTTCTACCACAGAAACAGTGGCGGTTCACGTAATGAGCATTCACTCATTAAAGTCACAATTGAATGAGCACTTAGGAACCAAATTCAACAGGAAAAATGGTCTTGAACTGGTCCTCACCTCCTTCATCAAGACTTATTTACAAGTCATTTATTTTACAAGCCAGGAGATCCTACTTAACCTCAGTAATTTTTACAGGGGCAATTATACACAAATTAAATGAAGATCTGAGTGATGTGGCACTAGTTTACAACACTCAAAAATAATGTAGGCTTAGTATACACAAGGGCTTCCTAGTGGCTCAAATAGTAAAGAATCTGACTACAATGTGGGAGACCTGGGTTCAATACCTGGGTTAGGAAGATCTCCTGGAGGAGGGCATGGCAACCCACTCTGGTGTTCTTGCCTGGAGAATCCCCAGGGGGGCCTGGTGGGCTACAGTCTATGGGGTTGCAAAGAGTCGGACACGACTGAGCGACTAAGCACCATACGGTATATACAGAATTCTGCAGTGGGTCTGTAATATGTGAAACCAGTGTTTTCCAACTGATTTTGTTTTTCAGCTTATTTTATTACTTTTTAGCTGAACTGCAAACAGTCTGTTGTTTTAAAGGTCCTTTAACATTCTATACAATTTTTCACTGATAAAAATAAAAACATTATAAAACTGAAAAAGAAACTTTTTTTACCCTATTGTTTGGGTTCTATGGGAAAGAAACATCTAGGAGGAGGAGAAAACTTCAGGGGGTCTGTATTGGTTCATAAAATTTTTAATTATTTTTGGCTGATGTGAACAAAGCCCAGTTGTCTTTTAAACCTTGGCTATTTAAACGGATTGGCGCTGTGTTTCCAGGTGTCTGGACTGTCCAAAGGTTGCTTTCCTTGAGCCCTGTCTCACCAGATCAATGTTTTCCTCTCATCTACTTCTGTTCCATGAATGGGTCTCTTGCTTTGTTTCGTCTGTGTGTGTTGTCACAAAAAGCTAGTTTATTTGTGCTGATTACCAGATTCCATTATCTTGTGCATTACACTTTTTGGAACTGTTATGCCGGGGTTCATTCCAGTAATAGAAAGGTTCCCATCTGACCTTCGGCCACGCTCCCCCTTAGTGGATTGATGAGAAGGACTACAATGACAGCTTTCAGCACGGCTGGCTGAATTCCAAAAAGTAATTAAGAGAATGGAACTGGATGCCGAAGGATGACTCATGCACAAGGAGGTGGCCAGATGGACAGGGTCAACACAGTTCAGGGCACACATTCAGGCCTCCTGCTGTTTTTTCATAACTTTCAACCCCAGTTGCCCAAGTGTTTCATGCATACAGATAACTCTCTACTGGCTGGGGGCTCGTTTGGAGTTCAGACACCCATCCCTGTCTGTTGCTCTGACCACGAGCATTTCAGGAGAGCATGAACTAGGTAGGGAGATGGCCTATTATCATCTCTTCCATGCTTAGGATGGCAGCCTTTGCAGTTCAAAAAAAAAAAAAAAAAATTGGTAGGGAGAAGACTGACCTTAAGGTCAATATATTTTGAGAATACTTAAATTTAGGTTCCATTCATTTGGTTCTGTTTCTGCCTTCTTTTGCCATAAATAACCAAGAGTCTTTTGTATTTAGTTGAAAATGCTATTCCTAATAATTTTTTAAATGTTTAGATTGAGCCATGTGCTCTGTGGTTAAAAGAAAGATGGAGGCCTCCATCCGGTTCACTAACCCGCAGCATGGACCATCATTGGCCGGGACCTGTGTGAACCAGCACTGCCGTGGGAAAACCTCCGGCCCACGTGATCCGCCCGATCAGCCCGTCCTGCGGTCACCGGGTTTCCTAAAATCTAGAGACAAAACAACGACACGGTCATCAGTCTTGCCAGCCGTGGGAAGAAAAGATTTAAGTCAGCCAAATCAATTCAACTTAGAAGCAGAAGCTCTAAAGGCAACTAAACTTAGCTTTTAACTGAAAGGTTAGCTGAATAACCTGGAAGAGAAAAAGAGTGCTCACCCCTGGCACCCCGTCTTCTACAGCGCAGTTGCTTTTCCGGGCGGGGGCGAGAGAGAGAACCCCTCGGGAGGCATCTTTTTGTTGCTGGTACTGCCGCTGAAGCCAGATATTTTGAGCCACAGTGAAAGTGGCTTAGATAAGACTCGTCACGCCTTTGGTCCCTTTTCTAGTCTCAGCACTGTCTGCCCTCCTCCAGTGACCACAAAGGTGGGCAAAACACTGCATTTCCCAAATGTCCTGCTTGGGCAAAGTTGTGTGCGAGGTTACTGAAAACTCAAAGACAGAAGTTTCTGTGCATTATCAGCTCTGAAACTCATGGCGCCCTCTCGACGCTAATCAAAGACCTCCAAACCTTCACATTTCAGGGCTAACCCGAACTATTTTCCTTTATGGGTAAGTTTTGCCTCTGATTCGTACTAAAGGTTCGCATCCTATGCGAGAATCAAAGCAAAACCTCCAGCTCACTGGTGACTTAGGAAGTTTTCAGGGACACGGAATGAATCAGGGCTGGGAGCTTCAGAAATGAGTTTGAACAGGGAAGTGGGCTGCAGTTGCTGGTGAGTCGGTAAGCTGTGGCTCAGCGCCCTCTAGTGGACATGTCACAAACTGCACCGGCTCAAGCCCAAGGCCTGGCGCCCTGTGATGTCTCACCTGTGTTTTCATGGAAAAGTTCAGCATGACAGGAACAAATGTTCTGAAAAGAGGACACAATATAGAGATGAATGAAGCCTTAAAGGAATCCCTACTCTTGAAAAGCACTCACAAGCCTGGAAGACAAGGCCCGGGGATGTGTCTAGAGCTGATGATGGAAAATTCATTCACAAAACTGCTCTCAGGAAAGAAACGTGGCGGGGGGAACCTTTGGAAACAAATGGAAAGGTGGATCTCTTCAATAATTGTTCTCCATTTTTTTTCCAGTTATGGATGAACTGGAAAACCAACCACAACCCCAAACCAAAACCACCACCAGAGAAAAACCCTAGTTAGTAACACTAGTCAGTCATAAGTACATCCCCACGACTCATTTTGAAAAGTACGTGTTGCCAAACTGGGAGAATCAGAGTTCAGCTAACCCTTAATTAAAATTTAGATTCAGTTGTCCTTTAATTAAAGCAGCCATAATCATCACTGATTTGGAGGTGGGGAAGGGATCATTATTCTAAAGCAAAGTAAAGAAATCATCAGCATGGTGAGAAGATTGGGAAGCTTCATAAATCAAAAATGCATGGAAAAACGAGAGAGCGCCAGCAGAGAGAGTGCCCGGGATGGACACCAAAAGAAAGAAAGGTGAAAGAATGAAAACGGATTGGTTTGGCAAGCGGATGTGAGCGGGAGGTTTACTTCACACACCAAAGGGCCATCTGCAACCCAGGGAGGAGGCTGGGCCTGACGGGCAATGGCCCTACTGTCGGGCATTTTTATGCTTTTCTTCCAGGCATCTCGGAAATCCTCGCGGCCCGTGGGCTCATCCCAGCCGTACTTGCTGAGGGTGGACCTCTCTGGGCTCGGGTGGGGCTCATCGCTCCTGACGACGTCGCCGGGCTCCACTGGCTCCCCAAAATCCTCTTCGATGCTGCTCTGCCGGGTCAGTGTCCGGCGCCGGGCCAGCAGGGGCCTCGGGCTTCTCCCACAAGGACAGTGCCCGGGGCTGGGGCTGCACTGGGCAGTGGGGCTTCGGAAACTGAATCGCATCTCCTCCTCTTCACTGCCGCAGTCCAGGCCGCTGTCCGGGCTCCTGGTGGCTGAGCGGCTGAACCGACAGCCTCTGTCTTCGAATAGGAAGTCCTCGGTCTGGGGGCCCCTGGGTTTCACGGGGTACCAGGAGCCATGGAGGGCCTCGTGCCCCCGGCAGGGCCTGGCGGGCCTGCGCTCTCTGGCCAGCCCGGTCCTAACCCTGGAGGAGGACCCTAAGCCCTGCTTGTGCAGGAACTCACAAGGCTCCCCATCCTCCTCCGCTACTTCGGGGATACTGAAAAGTCTCTTACTGTGGTGGGTCTGTTGGGGATACTCGGGCAACCCCGAGAAAGCGCGTTCAGTGGTCCTATTCTTAGAGCACTCCTTAAGGGGCGTGGGGGGGGGGTGTTAGNAAAAAAAGAAGCATGCCTACTGATTTGCTAATGTGTTTGATGTTTGGGGAGCAGGGCAGGTAAAAGGAGCCTCTTTTTGCCTGGAGGGGTCCAGAGGGGCAGCACGTCCCGGACTTGCCGTTGATCCTGCGTGTAGTCCATGGCCTCTGGAGCAAGGATTCCTTGCCTCCGGGACCGGCGCTGAGCTCCCTGGGCGGGCCTGGGCTCAGCCTCACCCTGCTTGCAGCCCTATCCTGTTACAGTTATAAAGTATGTTCCATGGCTTGACCTTCTACTCTAGAACACGTTGCATGCTATTATTCCACATTTCCTCCTGAATACCTTTCTCATCTGTCCACCGGGATGTAGTTAAGCAGAAGCAATAAATACTTCAGAGCATAAATATTTTTGTTAAGCACTAAAGTGCTTTTCTAAATCTGTGAGCACAAAAGTGACATGGAAAATTACTGAGTACATTCTAAGCTCCGGCCCAAGAATGCCAGGAGAGTTTTATTTTTATGTTTAAAAAAGAAGCATGAAGTGTTGTTTGTCTGCGGGTGTGAAAAAAGTATTAAAATAGCATTTGCTAACTATGTTGTGAAGCTTTTTTCCTGCCCTATCTTAATTGGATAAGTTCGGTCTTGTTTAAATNGGGGCGGGGGCAGACACCTGCCTCCTCACAGCGCCCAGCGATAGAGAAGTGTGGGGAGGCAGGGCGGTCAGGCTGGACCACGGGCAGGCTGGACCACAGGCAGCTTGGGGCCTTCCTCCGCCAAGAAAGGTCACTGTGAATCCTGCTGGACATTGGCTCAGGGGAGGAGCAAGGGGGTCAGCCAGTGAAGGTAGCGGGGGCTGCAACCATGCGGGGTTTGCATAGGGATCTGGCATGTTCTTTGGTGACAGTGTCTCCAAGGCCCTGCCGGGTGCCTTTGCTGGGAGAACATAAGTCAGTCTGCTCTATGCAAGTGGGCACTGAGATGGCAGCCAGATTTGGATGTTGCTTTCTGTCCACCATTCAAACTGCGTGGCTCTGTGTTCCCAGAGAAAGGCTGGGCTCAGGCACTGTATTCCCTCAGTGGGACTTTCCTCTCCAAGGCCCTTTTCATTTGAAAACCCCCACAAAGGCCCAACCTGTCTCCCTGGCTAGGCCTGCAGCTGCTGGAGCTCGGAGGCCACGTCTGTTCTCACCCCCCAGCCTGGCGGAGGGTCTAGTGCTCAGAGTGACCAGCTTGTGCCAAGTGAACAGAAGCTCAGCTGGAGCAGGCGGCAACATAGCTCTCCAGACAAGGAAGGGGGCGCACCCCAGGGATGGGGTCTATGGGGGCCTCAAGCTCAATCTCCATCAAGGTGACCTCCATCAAACCCCTCATCAGAGGCCACAACAGAGGCAGAGGCAGAAGATCTAGGGATCCCTGGTGGAAGGTGTCTGAGAAGGGGTCTGTGTGTGGACCCCAGAAGGTCGACTAACCCTCCTCCGACCTCCTCTGAGGTCCCCTCTCCCTGGCTCTCCAGGCATCCGGCAGGGTCCACCTCGGTCGATTCCACTAAAGAATCTCTTCCCGACTCCCCAGCTGCCCATCTCCAGTCTGACTCAGAGATAGGCTCCTGCCCTCCTAGTGCCTTCTGCTCTGCAGATGGACACGCGGCCAGGCGTTAGGGGCTGGGGGTGGAAGCTTCTCCATTCTATTCTTTCTGATTGGGTTCTTAGTACAGAGCTGGGTGACCCAGGGATGCCCAGTTGATTGTCCCAGACTCCTTCACCCAGACTTTTGGTCAAGAGGAGGGATGGGAGACCCCGAGCGCAGATTCAATAGCAAGAGAAGCCCATCCAAATCTGGGGACTGTGCCTGCCAGGCGAGGCCCCTCTGGAGCCAGCTGCACAGCCCCCCAAAGGAACAGGGATGGGGGACGGTGGGGACGGCGGTGAGGGGGGCAGCGCCCCCGCACTGACCTTGAGGGCATTGTGGGACGTGCCGCTCGGCCGCCTCCTGCCCCCATCCTCCAGCTGCATTTCAGAGTACAGCTCCTCCTCGTCCTCCTCCATGATGTCCGAGAGGTCAGACCCCCGGCTGCTCTCCGTGTGGTACTCGTCTCCATGGCAACAGTGAGGCTGGGGCAGGAGAAGGGAACGTGAATGGAGGGGCGACTCCAACACACGGAGTCCCACACCTCCCCCTGCTCTGCCCACTCTCGACCTCAGGGACATGTCTGTGTGTCTGGGTGAGAACCTCTCACTCCGGAGGGGAAGGAATCACAGTCCCCGAGCTCATGGGGAGCCGGGATGGCAGAGAGAGGACCAGACGGGGCGTTCCTACTCCAAGTCCGGACGGGGGCAGGCAGAGATCCTCCTGGGCTCCGGGCAGGACAGAATACACATGGGAAGACGTCACTTTTTCGGGTACCGGCAGCCTCTTCAACTTAGCGGCTGGACAAAGGCTCAAGTGAGAGGTTGTAAATGCAGGGCTCAGGGACAGGCGTGTAAGTTGAATCTAGGGTTGTGCAGCAGACAGTGGTGGGTGGTGGGCAAACAGGGGCATATGCACTAACAAGTGTGTCTAAGAGTTTTAAGGAAAACATGGAGTCTGAAATTCACACATGTGCACACTGGGTTGTTGGTGAACAGCCTGCTCTGGGTGAGGTGGGACCCCCTGTGGTGTGCCCACTCTGTGGCCAGTCTGGCCACCCACACTGGAGAAGACCTGCCACTGGGGCTGCTTGGCGAAAAGCCTGGGTACAGAGGAAAGGGTCAACAGAAGGGCAAGTAAAAGTAAGCTTGCTAACTAATGCGTAAACTGACCCACCAGCCGCCCTGATGGGGTTTGGGATGAGGAGCGGGTCCAACTCAGCAGCCCCTTCCCATCCACAAAGCAAGTGCCTCCCTCAGAAGCTCCAGCAGCTCATAGAGCACACCTTATGAGCTCCGATTTATGAGCCCCAAACATGCATAGGGGGCTTCCCCAGTGGCTCAGGCAGTAAAGAATCTGCCTGCAACTCGGGAGACTGGGATTCGATTCCTGGGCTGGGAAGATCCCCTGGAGGAGGGAATGGCAACCCACTCCAGTATTCCTGCCTGGAGAATGCCACGGACAGAGGAGCCTGACAGGCTACAGTCCATGGGGTCTCAAAGAGTCGGACCCCACTCAACGACTAACACTTTGACTTTTGACTTTGAAACACACACAGAGCTATTCTGTTTCTGCTGGACAGTGTTGATGAAGATCGATTTCTTTATTCTCCTGATGGGTGACAAGACAAGTGTATTTAATAGCATCTTGTGACATGTTTATTAAAAACATCCAGCTTAGGGGCTTCCCTATCAGTTCAGTGGTTAAGATGCTGCACTTCCATGGCAGGGGACATAGGTTTGAACTCTGGTTGGGGAACTAAGATTCCCACATGCCATGTGGCACAGCCAATAAATAGCGGGGGCGGCGGGCGGGGGGGGAGCTGCCCATTTGTGAAACGAAACTTTAAAAAATGGTTTCAATTGCTCCTCTCTATAAAGACATGGGGAAGCAGTGTGAGTGCCCAGTGAGGGGGTGTCCCACTGGGGGTCCCACCCCAGCTGAGCCCTCAGATTTGTGGCCTGGATATTCTCAGTCTGAGAAGTCTGTGCAGCATTATTTGACCTGCTCTAGCCCTATTTCTTTCAATCAAGTGCCTTGGAGAAGACATAAAAGTGAATTGGTTTTAGATGAATAAACAAACATCAGGTTGGTTTGAATGAAGGCTCCCCAAAGCAAATGGGAAGGAACTCCCCTAGAGAACACGATCTCATTTGATTCAAACCCAATGATGAGTTAGTAATAAACTCATGGGATGGAAGTAAGTGTCTATTGTTTGCCAGATTTATCATGGATAAGACATTCGTAGGAATCTCTTGGTGGTGGGCACATGACCCTGGTCTACCCAGTGAGATAAGAAGTCTGATGGAGCTTCTAGAAAGTGTTTTTCTACCAGTTCAGAGAGATGTGCCTGAGGAGAAAATCCCCTCCCTCCTTCCTTCTTTCCAACCTTCTTGGGATGCTGGCATATGAGTGGGATGATTGGAGCTATGGCATTCACCTTGTAGCCATGAGAGAAAGGTCAAAAGAATGGAAGATTAAGAACCCAGAGCATGTTGAGGTTTGATAGAAAACAACAAAATTCTGTAAAGCGATTATCCTTCAATTAAAAAAAAAAAAAANCTCCAAGCTAAGATGTGTATAAGAGACAGAACTAAATGTCCATTGACAGAGGAATGGATAAAAAAGACGTGGTAAAAATGTACAATGAATACTACTCAATCATGAAAAGAATGAAATAATGCCATTTGCAAGAACACAGATGGACCTAGAGATTAGCATACTAAGTGAAGTAAGTCAGAAAGAGAAAGACAAATGCCATTTGATATCACTTCTATGTGGACTTTGTGGGGGAAGGTGAGGGTGGGATGATTTGAAGGAATAGCACTGAAACATGTATATTACCATATGTGAAACAGATCACCAGTCCAGGTTCGATGCATGAAACTGGGCCCTCAAAGCCAGCTCACTGGGACAACCTGGAAGAATGGGATGGGGAAGGAGGTGGGAGGGGGTTCAGGATGGGGGACACTTGTACAAGCATGGCTGATTCATGTCAATGTATGGCAAAACCACCACAATATTGTAAAGTAATTAGCCTCCTGCTTGTTTGTTCAGTAGGGTGACCAAAACCTGAACTCAGCCTTGACTGAGGATGACAGAACTAGAGATAGAGGTTTTTTGTGGTTTAATGTAGAAGTAAACCAAAGGTACAGAGTGATAAGAATGTTGAAGCGAGTTTCTCACATCACCTGCTCATCCACCTCCTAATTATGTCCCCTGAGAAGACTAGCAGATGTGTTTTTTACTAAGTACTGCAATGGTGAAAAGAACCCCCCNATGGGAGACCCCGAGCGCAGATTCAATAGCAAGAGAAGCCCATCCAAATCTGGGGACTGTGCCTGCCAGGCGAGGCCCCTCTGGAGCCAGCTGCACAGCCCCCCAAAGGAACAGGGATGGGGGACGGTGGGGACGGCGGTGAGGGGGGCAGCGCCCCCGCACTGACCTTGAGGGCATTGTGGGACGTGCCGCTCGGCCGCCTCCTGCCCCCATCCTCCAGCTGCATTTCAGAGTACAGCTCCTCCTCGTCCTCCTCCATGATGTCCGAGAGGTCAGACCCCCGGCTGCTCTCCGTGTGGTACTCGTCTCCATGGCAACAGTGAGGCTGGGGCAGGAGAAGGGAACGTGAATGGAGGGGCGACTCCAACACACGGAGTCCCACACCTCCCCCTGCTCTGCCCACTCTCGACCTCAGGGACATGTCTGTGTGTCTGGGTGAGAACCTCTCACTCCGGAGGGGAAGGAATCACAGTCCCCGAGCTCATGGGGAGCCGGGATGGCAGAGAGAGGACCAGACGGGGCGTTCCTACTCCAAGTCCGGACGGGGGCAGGCAGAGATCCTCCTGGGCTCCGGGCAGGACAGAATACACATGGGAAGACGTCACTTTTTCGGGTACCGGCAGCCTCTTCAACTTAGCGGCTGGACAAAGGCTCAAGTGAGAGGTTGTAAATGCAGGGCTCAGGGACAGGCGTGTAAGTTGAATCTAGGGTTGTGCAGCAGACAGTGGTGGGTGGTGGGCAAACAGGGGCATATGCACTAACAAGTGTGTCTAAGAGTTTTAAGGAAAACATGGAGTCTGAAATTCACACATGTGCACACTGGGTTGTTGGTGAACAGCCTGCTCTGGGTGGGGTGGGACCCCCTGTGGTGTGCCCACTCTGTGGCCAGTCTGGCCACCCACACTGGAGAAGACCTGCCACTGGGGCTGCTTGGCGAAAAGCCTGGGTACAGAGGAAAGGGTCAACAGAAGGGCAAGTAAAAGTAAGCTTGCTAACTAATGCGTAAACTGACCCACCAGCCGCCCTGATGGGGTTTGGGATGAGGGGAGGGTCCAACTCAGCAGCCCCTTCCCATCCACAAAGCAAGTGCCTCCCTGAGAAGCTCCAGCAGCTCATAGAGCACACCTTATGAGCTCCGATTTATGAGCCCCAAACATGCATAGGGGGCTTCCCCAGTGGCTCAGGCAGTAAAGAATCTGCCTGCAACTCGGGAGACTGGGATTCGATTCCTGGGCTGGGAAGATCCCCTGGAGGAGGGAATGGCAACCCACTCCAGTATTCCTGCCTGGAGAATGCCACGGACAGAGGAGCCTGACAGGCTAGAGTCCATGGGGTCTCAAAGAGTCGGACCCCACTCAACGACTAACACTTTGACTTTTGACTTTGAAACACACACAGAGCTATTCTGTTTCTGCTGGACAGTGTTGATGAAGATCGATTTCTTTATTCTCCTGATGGGTGACAAGACAAGTGTATTTAATAGCATCTTGTGACATGTTTATTAAAAACATCCAGCTTAGGGGCTTCCCTATCAGTTCAGTGGTTAAGATGCTGCACTTCCATGGCAGGGGACATAGGTTTGAACTCTGGTTGGGGAACTAAGATTCCCACATGCCATGTGGCACAGCCAATAAATAGCGGGGGCGGCGGGGGGGGGGGGAACTGCCCATTTGTGAAACGAAACTTTAAAAAATGGTTTCAATTGCTCCTCTCTATAAAGACATGGGGAAGCAGTGTGAGTGCCCAGTGAGGGGGTGTCCCACTGGGGGTCCCACCCCAGCTGAGCCCTCAGATTTGTGGCCTGGATATTCTCAGTCTGAGAAGTCTGTGCAGCATTATTTGACCTGCTCTAGCCCTATTTCTTTCAATCAAGTGCCTTGGAGAAGACATAAAAGTGAATTGGTTTTAGATGAATAAACAAACATCAGGTTGGTTTGAATGAAGGCTCCCCAAAGCAAATGGGAAGGAACTCCCCTAGAGAACACGATCTCATTTGATTCAAACCCAATGATGAGTTAGTAATAAACTCATGGGATGGAAGTAAGTGTCTATTGTTTGCCAGATTTATCATGGATAAGACATTCGTAGGAATCTCTTGGTGGTGGGCACATGACCCTGGTCTACCCAGTGAGATAAGAAGTCTGATGGAGCTTCTAGAAAGTGTTTTTCTACCAGTTCAGAGAGATGTGCCTGAGGAGAAAATCCCCTCCCTCCTTCCTTCTTTCCAACCTTCTTGGGATGCTGGCATATGAGTGGGATGATTGGAGCTATGGCATTCACCTTGTAGCCATGAGAGAAAGGTCAAAAGAATGGAAGATTAAGAACCCAGAGCATGTTGAGGTTTGATAGAAAACAACAAAATTCTGTAAAGCGATTATCCTTCAATTAAAAAAAAAAAAAAGAACACAGAGCTGGAACACAATTGAACAACTGAATCAACTTTGCAGTCTCTTACTTGAGGCTTCCTGTGATATGGGAGAATGAAATGTCTTTGTTATCTTAGTCATTATTAGTTGGGCATTCTGTTTCTTGTGTTTACATGAATGCAAGTAGAATTATTTTAATCTTTTAGATAATGAACCTGATGATTGGAGAAGCTGAGTCACTTGCCCGCTAGCAGTGGCAGAGCCAGGATGTGACCCCACATCTATGAGATTCCAAAGCCCTCTTCTCATGGAAGTAGTGACACTGCCTTGCTGTAGAGCTATGTGTTGAGGGGACTGAGGACCTGACAACTGAGAGCACTTCACTCTCTGCCGTCTTAAGATCTGAGGACTCTCCAGGCCCCACCCTTCCCTCTTGCCCAGGACTGGGGCTTGACGCCATTCAAGGACATTTTCATTAGAATATGCATGATCAGAAATTGGAGACAGAACCCATCCTGGATGGATTTGTCACTTGTGAGCCTTATCTTGGAGGAGAAGCCCTGACATTTCATCCCTCCAAGGATGGGATATGGACCTTTCAATTTCTGACTCTCCCATGATGCTTAGCACCTAGCCAATGCACATCACACATCCTCCTGATGAACAAAAGTAAAGAAACAAATGGTAGGTTTTACCTACATTGAGACCAGGTGATCACCTGGAGACTCAGCTGATGCACAAAATCAGCCCATGAATGGATCCTCAGGGCAGTTGGGAGGGCAAAAGGCTCACATACAGACTTTTGAAACTGTCCCCCAGTGAGGTCACAAATGCACAGGCACCATTCAGTCTAAACTCTCCAAACTCACTGTGATTATTGTCACCCACAAGATAAAGGTCTGTATTCCTTTATCTTTCTCACAGACCTGAGCGTGCAGGGACCTGAACCCCTCCCACCAGGAGCCACCATGGTGGGAGGGGGGTGGGCAGCACTCACCGGTTTGCCCAGCTCCGAGCCTTTCAGGAATTCATCCACAGATGCGCCCCTCCTCTTGAAGTCCGGGGACTCATAGCCGTCCTCCTCGTCCGAGTTCGCATACTGTCCGCTGCTCCTCTCCAGGAAGACGCTCCTTTTCTCTAACTTGGGAGAGGAGAGGAGAGGCGTCAGGGCAGAGGCCACCTTACCTCGGGGCCCTGACCTCCAGCTTGGAGCAGATGAACTGGGCACCCTGGTAGACAGATTCACCCAAGCAAGAGAGAGGCAGGAGGAGGGCGGGCCTGGTTCAGCTCCACCTCTGCTCGCCTGCATCCCTTCACGGGCATTTCCCACAACTTCCCATCTCATCGCACATTTCACCTGGGATGTGGTCCCCCTGTCATCCAAATACTCCCCCTCCCCAGGACCCAGGCAATCTTGAGTGACAGGACGCAAATATATGTATGTGCTTACACTTCTACATGTAGATGTATATGTATACCTGTATTAGTCACTCGGTTGTGTCCGACTCTTTGCTACCCCATGGACTGTAGCCTCTGTCCATGGAATTCTCCAGGCAAGATTACTGGAGTGGGTTGCTACTCCCTTCTCCAGGGGAACTTCCCAACCCAGGGATTGAATCCAAGTCTCCCACATTGCAGGCAGATTCTTCACTATCTGAGCCACCAGGGAAACACATATGTATGTATACATAAGTGTCTCTCTGTGTGTATGTATGTATACATACACCTGTATGTCTGTGTATGTATACACACACACACACACACACACATACACAGCTAGAAGTCTGAAGTGAGTGAGCCAGAAGGTGACCCTTGTTTAGGAAGATGGGTCCCCAAGCCGACTCCCAGGAGGCACCTCTCAGATCCCTAGACAGAGACCACCTGGATAGTGGGTTGTGGCCCGTTTGCTAAGCCAGGCTGGTAGATAACCATTTCCTCTGGTTTTCTAGGTCCATATCTATGAAATGGATCCTGATTCCATCAGGATAAGACCTAAGATGCAGTCAGATAAACAGGGCATCCTTCTTCCCAAGTCAAGGGAGCCATTCTTGGGGGCTGGGTGTTTGGGGCACTTCTCCTGGCACACGCGGGGTGCGGATGGGAGATTCCATCCCAGCTGCGCTGCGGGGATGAACCGCATTCCGCCGGCAGCTGAACCAGTGATGAAAACACTTGGCCTTACCCTGCTGCTCTCGGCCACCCTCTGCGCGGCTTCCCGGGCCATGGCCTTGGCAACGGAGGTGGAGACCAGGGCGCCCTGCGGCTGCGGGAGGATGCGACTGGGCGAGGGTGACCGCCGCCCGGGGCCCGAGCCCTGCAGGCTAGGCGGCTCCAGCAGGTGCCCGAGGGCTGGGGCGGTTGCCCGGCCATGTTCCCAGGCCTCGTCCATCGCGGCGAGGGGGCCCGGGTGCTCATCTTTGGTTTCGGGGGCTCCGGCACTTGCTAATGGCTTCAGTGTGGGAGCAGTTCTCGGGTGGGGGGTTGGAGGCACCAGGAGGTCGGGGGGAATGGCAGCGACGGCAGAGTCCACGGACTCGCCCTGGGCAGAGAGGGTCCGCACGGTCACGCCCTTGGCTTCCAGGCTGCGCAGGCGCACCAGCTCCACGGCCGTGCCGTCTGCTGTGGGCGAGATGATCTCAGCGACCTGCGCACAGAGAAAGCCGGCTCTGCTTGGGGACTGCCCGCGGCCCAGGCCCCGCAGACGCCTCCCGGGCCTCCCAAGGACATCCAACTCAGACCGCGCTGCACAGCCTGCAAATCAGATCCGTCTGGAGCCCCGTTCCCGCCCAGATGTTGGCGGTTTGGAGGGACAGCTGAGCACACGCTTTTTTCCCACGTCTAGAACCAACCTAGAAACAGATGCAGGGCCCACAGAGGAATCAGATCACTAGGCTCAAAGCTTGGCTCAAGGAAGATGCCACGGGGAGCCCACGACAGACGGGCTTCTGGCTGTGGTGGCGACATGTCTGTGGCCCCCTCTGGGGAGGGGAGCAGGGATCAGAGAGGGGGCCTTCAGCCTGCAGCAGCCACTCTCACGGAATGAGCGCAGACACTCACGTGCATCTGATACACCACCCCCTAGCCGAATGGGGAGACGGGGTGGGGAGGGTGGGGAACGGACAGAAGCTTGCTCAAGCCCCGCCCCGCTAAAGCAGCCCTGTCTGTTTCATGTGCCAGGACAGGGATGGGGGCTGAGATTAGGGGCTGCCCGATGGTGTGCATTAAGGATCCTGCAGAGTTTCTGAGGCGTTTGGACAGGACTACATCTCACCAAGAACAGGTCTGGTGAAATCTGCAAGCCCATCATCTATTGAGGGGGCCCTGATGTCCTGGGACTCAAGAGAAATAAATTTTTGGTACCCAGGGGAGAACAAGAAAGGGGTCTACCAGCAGAGGGGGCAGGTAATCAGTGTGGGAGGGAGGCAGAGAACATTCTAGAAAGAAGATGGAGCAAAAAAAGGATGGAGGTTCTCTGTGTTCTGCAACTGGGTCTGGGGTGACAGTGTAGGGGGTGCTTAGTAACTGCTGGTGGGTCTTGGGGATTGAGCAGAGATGGAGGGTCACCCCTCGTTGAGTGGTGAGCAGTGGCTGGGAGCCTGGATGTGAGCACTGCTCCAGTAAAAACTCACCCTCTGCCCTTTTGCATACACGCCGTAGCCGGTGACATTGGCTCCATTGGATAGCCCAGTGGCCGTCAGAGCAGGCGGCCTCCAGGAGACCTGCACGGTGGCTGGGGTGGCCCCAGCTTGGACGGCAACATCTTGTGGGGGTGCTGGAGGACCTGGGGGGATAGAGGCAGAGAAGCTTTCACGACATGACCCCTTGGCAGGCAAGCTGCTACCATGCCTGACTAGCCAGTGGCATCTGGGAACGAAATCTTTCATTACAGCCTCCAGGGGACAAGGGGAGAATCCGAAGTGTGACAGCGGAGCAAGAGGGCCAGGAAGTAGCAGCTCCCAGATGCACTCAGGGTCCTCTTGGAACCCGTTCCCGGTGCTCGGTCCCCAGGCCAACCTGCAACTCTTGCCTGGCCAGTCTGCCACAAGGTCCCAGCATTTGCAGAGGCAAGAGACCCCCACCGCCTCTCTGTCCCCTCCTCCCTCCGGTTCCCTCCATCCCTCCTTCTCTCTCTCCATCGGACTTGAGGGCAGTAAACTGGACCACACAGCACCCATCTCGCCACCTCGAGAGAGAGGATGGAACCCGAAGCTGGAGAGAGGCAGATCTGATGAAGCCACCAGGATGCCAACTCCACACATGCACTGCCCAGCCAACCAGTTGAGATGCTTGCTTTGAAAGTCCTGAGTGGCTACTTCAAGCAACAAGGAGACAAGTGTCACATCACTGGTCCTTCCCAGTGGCTCCTGGTGACAGCAGAGCTGCCTGTCTGCCCTACAACCCTCGGGCAGCTCCCTTGCCTCCAGGTCTGGTGCAGAAGTCCTGTGTCATCATTGCTGAGTTGCTAAGTCATGTCTGACTCTTTGTGACCCCGTGGACTACAGCCCACCAGGCTCCTTGTCCATGGATTTCCCAGGTAAGAATACTGGAGTGGGTTGTCATTTTCTTTTCCAGGGGATCTTTCCCATCCAGGGATCGAACTTGAGTCTCCTTTGTCTCCTGCATTGGCAGGCAGATTCTTTACCACTGGGTCACCTGAGAAGCTCCAAAGGTCCTATAACTATAGCATTATATTTGGAAATAAATGTGCATCTTCTAGGAAGATGGCTGTGAGCCTCCTCTTCCGAGACCATGCTGCAGCCCCGTGGATTTCTGCATAAGGGAGGAAGGGCTCTTTGCTGAAGCTTTTCTACTTGCTGCTCATTCCGCTACTCACTTTGGTCACCTGACATCACTTGATTCGCACAACAGTCCTGTGAGTTTAGTGCATCCTCGTTTGCAAATGAGGAAATTAAGGTTCGAGGGAAGCCGCTCAGCTGTCATGTGTTGGAAGACTGGCTGGCCTTGCAGTTCATAATGCGACTCCACCCTCAACGTGCTGTGATGCGAGGCTTCCGAACTGCCGAACAACTGGGTTCAGAAGTTAGATCTTACCTGGATGGTCCGCTCAAA
The DNA here is from genome assembly GCA_006410875.1 of Neotragus pygmaeus. Lineage (NCBI taxonomy): Eukaryota > Metazoa > Chordata > Mammalia > Artiodactyla > Bovidae > Neotragus > Neotragus pygmaeus. The sequence goes on from SJYV01023749.1 coordinate 1,321,717, forward strand.
TGTGACGACGGCTCATTATTCTTAAGGGTGTAGTCAAGAACTGAAACTGGTCTGGGGGCGTTGCTGGATGCCTGCTTCTCCTAGCACAGCAATGACAGTGGAGGGCCAGGGTTTTGTGAGTGGGGAAGACTTGAGTATCTGTGACCTGCCAGCTCTACCCCATCCCTCCACTGGCTCAGAAGTGGCTATCTGTCACATGGTGGCGTTTGGTCCAACCACACACCTCATGCTGGTCACTTATGTCATTTCCACGACTGAAACACCCCTCCTTCTGGGCAGGCAAAGGAGCTAGTCTGCTATGGACTGACTGGACATTTGTGTCCCCCCAAATGCATACGGCATTCACAGAAGGCAGCTGTGGGAGGTGATCAGGTCTCGAAGCTGGAGGTCCCATGAACAGGATCCGTGCCCTTATTAACAAGGTGCCATCTACCAGGAGAGGATGCAGAGGAGATGCCGTCTATGAACCAGTAAGTGGGTTCACCAGACGCTGAGTCTGCCCAGGCCTTGATCATGGACTTCCATCCTCCAGGGCAAATGAGAAATAAGTGTCTGTTGTTGATAAGCCACTCAGTTTATGGTACTTTGTTATATCAGCCCAAGCTAACTAGGACACCCAGGAACTGGGTGTGGACCTATAGGATCCTGCCCTGGGCTCAGTATTTCCTCTCGATCTTCATATCTCTCCATCTCAGGGAGCGTCTCCACGAAGCCCTTCCTGGCTGTCCTAATGGATGTGCTTCTCACCTCTCCTTGGAGCCCCTGGGGTCCCCAGATTTGGTGTTTCTCACTTCTTTACCCCCAGCACCAACAATAAGACTTCATGGCAGGAATCAATGAGCAGCTCCAGTCTGCACAGTAAGTCCCCTACATACAAATGAGCTCTGTTCTGAACGTACGTTCACAAGTCCAGTTCGTTCTTAAGTCCAACAAAGTTAGCCTAGGTACCCAACTAACACAGTCGGCTATGTAGTATTGTACTGTACTAAGTTTATAATACATTTCATACAAATAATACATAAAAATAACAAACACAAAAAATAAAGAAAGCATTTTAATCTTACAGTACAGTACCTTAAATAGCATAGTAGTACTGTATAGCAGCTGGCATCAGGTGGACAGACAAGAAGAGTTACTGACTGGAGGAGGGAGACGAGGTGGGAGATAGTAGAGCTGAAGGATTGTCAGCAATAGGATATGGAGGGCAAGCTATCTTTTCACCTCAATTCACACTTTCAATTTTTCTCACTTTTGTTTCCACTGTTATCACTTAGCGCTTCTTAGCAGTACCAGCTATGTCACCGCTGCTTTTAAGCTTGGTTCTAGACATCCTGGACTTGAAATAAAGACACTGTACTACTGTCCTCTATGTAGTACTTGTAAAGTACACAGAAGTACAACCATTTGTAGTGGATGCACGCATTTGGCAATGTGTGCCAGACACCGGACTAACTTACATGATTGGACATTTGAACGCATGTTCACATCTTTGAACGTGCACAGCCTGAAGGGTCAAGTGTAGGGGCCTTACTGTATCTGCAATTAACATCGTCATAGGCAGGCAATCAAACATCACCTTATAAGATGAATGAATGGACCCTTCATGAATCAGTTCCTGCTCAGACCCACTTTCTCCTTGAAACAGTGTCTGTCCCAACTGCCCCGGCCTTGTTTCTTTGTAGGTTATGTTACTCTAGGCTTCGCAGGTGGTGCAGTGGTCAAGAATCCACCTGCCAGTGCATGAGACACAAGAGATGCTGGTTTGATTCCTGGGTTGGGAAGATCCCCTGGAGGAGGGCATGGCAACCCACTCTAGTATTCTTACCTGGAAAATTCCATGGACAGAGGGGCCTGGTGAGCTAGGCTATGGTGTTACAAAAGAGTAGGACACGACTGAATGACTGAGCATATATACACAGGTCAGACTCTAGTTGATGATGCATTTCAAAAAGAGTGGAGAGCAACATGCAATAAAAAGCAAATCCATTGCAAAATGGAGGGCCCATCTTGCATTAGATGTTAGGCTTTCTGCAGCTAGTAGAAATGATCCTGAAGAACCACTGAATTGTTTGTAAAACCGACCTGACAACTGAAGTTGGGCAGAGCTGGATTAATTAATCTCAGAAGACAAATCCAAGGAAAGTATCCAGACAGACGTTTCGAGGGAATTCTGTGAATATCACAGGACTAAGAAAGGCCGTTGAGAAATCAAAATAGCCCTCGAATGTTTTTGCAGACACGACCTTCTTTGCTCCAGGAAGGCTGCTCTTCCCAAGTGTTCAGGGTCCCACCCTGGGCCCAGCTCAGAAGAGCTGCCTGTTTTGGGGTGTGCCAGAATGTTCGTTAAGATTTTATGGAAAACCCTAAGTGAACTTTCTGGCCAACCTAATATGGGCATCCCAGCCAAGATGAGCATGATGGAACTTTATGGAAGTGACCCGTAACAGCTGTAGGATCCGAATAAATCACATGATGGGAAGACCCCACAGGCTCATCCATTTCATCCTATCTCTTTATGGTTTCCCTGCAGGGAATAGGTGGGGGACTGGAAAGGGGAGCACCCTCCTCCTGTTACAGCTGGGAAGTCCGGGAGGAAGGTGGGGCTTCCCTAGCAGACAGTGGTATCCGGAACCCCTATTACAGCTGGGAAGTCAGGGAGGAAGGTGGGGTTTCCCTAGCAGACAGCAGTGTCCGGAGCCCCAAATTGTATCCACAATGAAATTTCATGTCTTCTACAGTCATATATATATCAAAAGAAAAAACGAGGGACTTCCCTGGTGATCCATTGATTCCCAGTGCAGGGGGCCAGGTTCCATACCTAGCCCAGGAACTAGATCCTACATGCTGCAACTACGACATGGCACAGCCAAATAAATAATGTGTGTGTGTGTGTGTGTGTGTGTGTGTGTGTGTGTGTGTCCATGATCAGTCATGTCCAACTCTTTGTGACCCCATGGACTATAGCCTGCCAGGCTTCTCTGTCCTTGGGATATTTCCAGGCTAGAATACTGGAGCAGGTTGCCATTTCCTTCTGCAGGGGGTCTTCCTGACCTAGGGATTGAATCCCCATTTCTTACATCTCCTGCATTGGCAGGCAGATTCTTTACCACTAGCACCACCTGGGAAGCCCATAAATAAATACATACATACATAAATATTTTTTAAAAAAACGAAGATGAAAAGAAAAAAATGAGAGTGAGAGAACAATTGTGAGAGCGCTACAGGCACCCCCTTTCTCTGTTTCTCTCAGTGAGCACGTGTTCAGGAATCGGTGGCCCCAGGAAGACAGACCTTCCTGCCCCCTAGGATGCTCCCATTGCTTCCTGTCTGATGAATCTCTTACAGATGCAAGCATTAAATATGTCCAACAACACAGCCCCTAAACAGAATCAGAGTCCTCTCTCCCTCTCCCTCCATCTCTCTGTCTCACACACACACACATACATGGCTCATGCGTGTATTTCATGCTTCCCAGCTGATTCAAGGATGCTCCAGGATAGTACTGGCTGTCTGCAGCTCCTCTCCCGCTCCCACCTCCCGCCCCTCCACTTGCACAGGGTGACATCCTGGTGTCCCCTCCCTTGAGGGGCCCCCTCCCAGAAAGATGGCTCACCTGCAGGCAGCGTGGAGAACTCCACGAAGGCTTCCTTCCTCTCCCTCTGCTCCAGGGGTAGCTGCCAGGGCATCTGATGGGGCTTGGCCAGGACCTTCACCTTGTAAGCCATGTTGGGCCTGAGGTTGCAGAACTGGTACTTGTACCTGGCGGCCCTGACGACATCCAGCTCCTGCTCGTTGAGGAAGATGACATGGCTGTAGTTGCTGTTGGTGGGCAGCCAGGACAGCTGGGCAGAGATCTGGGTGATGTTGTCCACGCGCAGGTGGGAGGGAGCCACCACCACGTCCTTGCCCACCAGCAGCGTGCACCGCAGCTCGTCTGAGCTGCCCCGGCTGGTGACGCACTGCACGGAGATGCGGTAGGTGCAGGCTGCCATGTTCAGCTTCTCCACCAGGGCCTTGGTCCTGCCGCCCAGCGCCAGGCTCAGGCGCGTCTCCGCGTCCACCAGCACATTGTAGCTGCTCACGGTCCCCCAGCCCGGGGGCACTGCCGGGGGCTCCCAGCCCACAATGACACTTTTGGCGAGTTGTTTGATGAGGGTGATTTTCCGAGGGTAAGGCACAATGTCTTCTCCGATGTCGTCGATGTTCACGTCCAGCGTCCCGGCTCCGTGGTCAGCGAGGCTGGAGTCCGTGAGCGTCGGAGAGTGGAGGTCCAGAATGTTCTCCCCTTCCAAGCCGACGCCTGCGTGGTTGATGAAGTTCTGATCCTGGTCGTTCCCCAGCGTGCTGGCCAGTCGAGATTCATTGTCCTGGATGAAATCCACGAAGTTGGAGGGCACCAGGCCCCGCTGTCCATCCAGAAGCTCCCCTGTGGGGCCAGGGACAAGGTTAACACTCGAGCATCCCATGGGGGCCCCCAACATCCTGCTGTGGAGTCTGCACCTCCCCCCGAGGGGACCATATGGAAAGCAACGCGGTTACAGTGGATTCCTCAGTTCTTTCCAGGAACCTCTTCAACATCACCTCCTCAGGAACCCCCTACCCTGTGTCTGTACCCCACTCCCTGCCATCTGCCACCCCCATCAGTCATGCTGTCTTTCCCCCACAGTGCCTACCACACCACGATCATCCCCTGCGTAAACCTCTCCCAATCAGGATAAAGGTCTGGAAGGGCAGGGACCTGTTCTTTTTTTAATTTAAGTATAATTGCTTTACAATGTTGTATTACTTTCTGCTGTACAATAACATGAATCAACAATATGTATACATATATCCCCTCCCTCTTGACCCTTCCTCCCATTCACCCCCCACCCCACCCCTCTAGGTCATAACAGAGCATCAAACTGAGGTCCCTGTGCTATACAGCGATTTCTAATGAATGAGTAAAGAATATGTGGTACAAATGTAAAATGGAATATCACTTGGCCATAAAAAGGAACAAAGTTGGGTCATTTGTAGTGATGTGGATGGACCCAGAGTCTGTCATTCAGAGTGAAATAAGTCAGAAAGAGAAAAACAAATAATACCTTCGTGCATGTGTGTGGAATCGAGGGAAATGGTATTGATGGAGCTATCTGCAGGGCAGGACTGGAGATGCAGACTTAGAGAACAGACTTGCAGACTCAGTGGGGGAAGGACAGGGTGGGACGAATTGCCGGAGGACAGGGACCTTTGTTCGCTAGCCCTAGAGCGACATCTGGCACACGGTAGGTATTCAGTAAGTGTTTATCAGAAGAATGAACAGCGTGTAAAATATGTGGGTTCGGAGGCTATTACACATCTTACTCTGTATGAACACACAAATGACAATTAAAAGGTGACTTTCCCCTTCTTTGCAAAGCAGTATGTCCATCTTAGCAAAAGTCTCCCAAAGTGTCCATTTGGTGGGAAACAGAGACGATCTATCTGATGCCAGAGCCACCCGTAGGCTGAGTGGCCAAAAAATGCCACCAAACTAGCTCTGCGGCCACAGGCGATCCCAGTGGGGATCGCTTTTTGTTTCAGGAAATGGTCTCATTTCTGTGTGTTCTCTTTATTCATGGGGCATGAGAGCCCGCTGAGAGCAGAGCCCTGGAAAACCGTGAAGTGTTTTGAAGATCTTCAAAGATGACACAGTTTGGATAATCTTGCAATACCAGCAGGCGAGGGCTGTTTGTTTCCCTGATTTGTCGCAGAAAAGGCTTGACTAGGGGTCCTGGGGTCTGGGAGGCTCGGAGTATATGAAACGAACAGTGGGTTCTGCTCCCAATAGACCCTCCCCCAACGCAGGGGATGTGCGACGGGCCCAGGAGAGGGAGGCTGACCACTGAACTGGTCCTGATCCTCCCAGAATCAATGAGGGTCTGAATCTGCTCCTGTCCTCAGCTGGGGGGGCGGGGCAGGCGGGCCTTGAGATGTCAGTCTTTGCCTTGAGGATGCTCTGAAAACAGCCCCATTCAACAGAAGGGAAGAAGGAGGAGGGGGTGGGAGTGATGGCAAGTCCTATGTACCAGGCCCCCACTTCAGACCCCACACCTTCTTCCTTATTTATCCTCATAGCCACCCCTCACCCCAAGTTGGGAACTGTGACCCCCTATCTGCACAGTGAGGGGCAATACTTCTCCCCTGTCACATGGACAGAGCACTGCGCCTTGCTGCCTGCCTTTAACCCAGCCTCTGGAAAGTCTACCTGGGCACAGTGCTGGTGCAAACATTCTAGAGAATTCCAGCGAGGGTTTTCTGGCGGCCACCCTGGGCACACAGTTCTCCTCCAGTGTGCACCTCAGTGATGGCAACATGAATTTATGTTAAGAGCTCAAACTGTTTGCCGCTAGCACTGGTGAAATTCCTTGGCTGGTGCAGGCACAGCCATGCCTCTGTTCCACTGGTAGCAAACGGAAAGCGGGAATTTCAAGGATCTCAGATTCTAGCATCTTCCCAGACAGAAAACCAGCCAAGGCTGGGCTGCTGGCCTCAGGCTGCCAGACCTCAGGCCAAGACATCAACACCAGGAGCGGAGAGTGTGGCCGAAAACTCCAAGAAAGCTTCACGAGCTCGTGAAAGAGAAATCGGCTTGTTTAGTAAGAAATAGTTTTTTTCTGCTCAGAGGAAACCAAGACTCTTCTATTAGCAACAGAGGAGTTTAGGGAAACGATAAATCTGGACTGATGAAGCAGCTGGGGATGTTACATGCTCATCCTCCAGCTACAAAAGTGACCAAGAGCATGAGTTTTGGGTGGAGGAATTTGAGATTCCTGATGTTACACCATGGCAAGTGCCCATGAAGGAAGTGGTCAGGCAGGATGTGAGGCCAGACTGCCCGGGGTTAACGATAGAGCCTGAAGGTCAATGGGAGTGCTGTTAACCAGGTGAGGTCGCCTGAAAGGAGGCTTGGCCCTGCTGCGGAGAAGGTGCCGTGCAGGAAGACGGGGACAGTGTGGAGAGACACTTGTCTGTCAGCCCCACGTGTCTGCAACAGCTCCTGGGAAGCTCCACGGACGTGAGACGGTGTTCACTCCATGTCAGAGGGTTGCTTGGGGTTAAAAATAGGAAACCCCACTCAGTCAACCAAAAGGAGAACAGACACCTCGTGATTCTGGAGGGCAGGAGGGTCAGAGAGGAGACGGGGGCGGGCAGAGGTGATGGGGGCCCAGCCCGGCCCTGACCTGGCTTGCTTGTGCCCACCGCCCACCAGGCTCTCACTGACCTTCATAGAAGCCGTCCTCATCCATGTCTCCATAGACGTAGAGATACTTCCCTGCCGTGAGGGGCAGCTCAGCCTCTGGGTTCTCATTGGGCCCATCGAAGGGGTTATAACTAGAGGGAGAGACAAACCCACCAGGTGAGGCTTTGGGTGGAGACTGACACCAGCCTATCCCTTCCAGAGCGCGGAGACCTCCTGTCTGCTCCTCCCGTCTGCTGTCACCTGGATATTTTCTTTTTCTGTCTTTTTTTTTCCCTTTTGCCTGTATATTTTAGACCCACGCAATAGTTTGGTACCTGTGAGTTGTCTGTGCTCTGAAAACTCAGACCACTAATGTCTCAGCTCACACAGATTTAAAGCTAAATGGGTCATCTTGGTAATTCTGCAAGCAACCCGTATACAGAGTCCTTCGTATCAGATGTCATTTGTGTGTGTGTACACATGTGCTCAGTGTGGAATCATATAATTCCAAATTATATTGTGACTCCCTGGACTGCAGCCCACCAGGCCCTTCTGTCCATGGAATTTTCCCGGCAAGAATACTGGAGTGAGTTGCCATTTTCCTTCTCCAGGGGATTTTCCCAATTCAGGGATCAAACCCATGGCCCTTGGGTCTCCTGCATTGGCAGATGAATTCTTTACCACTAGCGCCACCTGGGAAGCCCAGAAGATGTTTAAATGATTCCGAATTATATGTTTTAATAAGCTTCTAAATTGGCAAGCAAATTTAAAAGCTACTAAGGACCTAGCATATTCAAAAGCAGAGACATTACTTTGCCGACTAAGGTCCATCTAGTCAAAGCTATGGTTTTTCCAGTGGTCATGTATGCATGTGAGAGTTGGACTGTGAAGAAAGCTGAGTGCCAAAGAATTGATGCTTTTGAACTGTGGTGTTGGAGAAGACTCTTGAGAGTCCCTTGGACTGCAAGGAGATCCAACCAGTCCATTCTGAAGGAGATCAACCCTGGGATTTCTTTGGAAGGAATGATGCTAAAGCTGAAGCTCCAGTACTTTGGCCACCTCGTGCGAAGGGTTGACTCATTGGAGAAGACACTGATGCTGGGAGGGATTGGGGGCAGGAGGAGAAGGGGACGACCGAGGATGAGATGGCTGGATGGCATCACTGACTCGATGGATGTGAGTCTGAGTGAACTCAGGGAGTTGGTGATGGACAGGGAGGCCTGGCGTGCTGAGATTCATGGGGTCGCAAAGAGTCAGACACGACTGAGCGACTGAACTGAACTGACTGAAGGACTTCTCTGGTGATCCAGGCTCCCAGTGCAGGGGGCCTGAGTTCAATCCCTGGTCAGGAAACCAGGTCCTACATGTTGCAACTAACACTGGCACAGGCAAATTTTTTTTTAAAGTAATTAACTCTGTAATGTTTCAATACATTTTATTGAGGGAAGGTAGAATTGTATGACATATACTACTTAGTTATCTGTGTACCCTTCAGGCTTTGCAATATAACATCATTATCTTTTCCCTCATGAAAGACTCTATGACATCCGTTTTAATGGTTATATAATATTCCACTGGGTAGACTAACATTCTTTAATTGATCCCATATTGGGCATGGATTTCTTCAAATGTTTGGCTGATATCATCAGTGCTACATCCAAATCCTTATCAACATATCTTTGCTCACATGCCCACTTTCTTCCTAAAGATGAGTCCCTAGGAAGCATACTTATTTGGCCAAAGTCATGCACATTTTGAAGGTCTTGGGTATGTTCAGCAAAATATTCTGAAAATGATGCACATTTTATCTTCCCCTCTCTACCAGGACTATAAAAATGCCCACCTTTTCAAGTTCTCAAGATATTGGAATTAACATTTTAAAAAATCACCTCCAACTTGCAAAAAGAACTTGTGAGATAAATTTTTAATTTTCTAATTGAAAGATTGATTAATTAAAATAACAGGAAAGGCCTCATCAAGAATAAGAAAATGTGACATGACTGATCATGGCAGATGACTTGGTAAACAAAAGAACAGAGTTTCACTCATTATCCTATCACACAAGGGGTGTAGCCCATAGGGCCCCCCAGGGACAGTGTGCCCTTGAAGGATTCGGGATGGAGCAAATAGAATAAGGCTTCTGTGGTTTCGGTAAGATGGGCATCTTAAGAAAGAATTTCAGGGACTCCAGGTTCTGGCATCCTCCCAGACATACAAAAGCACTAAAATCATTACCTTGAGAAATGTGTTCTTTGTGATCAGAAGGGCTTCCCTGGTGGCTCAGAGGGTAAAGCGTCTGCCTGCAATACGGGAGACCTGGGTTCGATCCCTGGGTCGAGAAGATCCCCAGAGAAGGAAATGGCAATGCACTCTGGTACACTTGCCTGGAAAATCCCATGGACGGAGAAACCTGGTGGGCTACAGTCCATGGGCTCACAGAGTCGGACACGACTGAGCTACTTCCCTTACACTTTCAGTACTATTTTAATGCTTGACTACATGAATTTCCCAGCCAAAAAAATTCATATAAGTCCTGGTTCCTCCCCTAACTCTTCAGAGTAGTTTCTCAGAGCTACCAAGGGCTGTCTCTTAAGCCACAGTCCTTGTGGTGCCCTGAATAAAATGTAACTCACAGTTTTCACGTCATGCATTTTTTCTTCAGTCAGCAGTAGTCTTTCGCCGTAACTAATCGTGGTGATGTGATGATGGTTACACACCAGCAGCCCCGTGAGTTACCAGCACTTTCCTCTCCATGTTTTATTTGATCCCCATTAATGCCCAGTGAGGAATGCAGAGATGATATTAATATTATTATTCCCAATGTGCACGGCCAATTGTGATGACCTATCCAAAGTCATAAGCTCAATAAGAAGTGGGTGTGGAACCAGAGGGCTTCCCAGGTGGGCTAGTGGGTAAAGAACCCACCTGTCAGTGAAGGAGACATAAAAGACATGTGTTTGATCCCGGGGTGGGGAAGATCCCCTGGAGGAGGGCATGGCAACCCATTCCAGTATTCTTGCCTGGAGAATCCCATGGACAGTGTAGCCTGGAGGGCTACAGTCCATAGGGTCATGAAGAGTCAGACAGGACCAAAGTGACTAAGGCGGCAGGNGGGAAGATCCCCTGGAGGAGGGCATGGCAACCCATTCCAGTATTCTTGCCTGGAGAATCCCATGGACAGTGTAGCCTGGAGGGCTACAGTCCATAGGGTCATGAAGAGTCAGACAGGACCAAAGTGACTAAGGCGGCAGGCAGGTGGAACCAGAATGAAAGCCTCCTGATCTTCACCCTGTGAAGTTTTAACTATACCAAGCCACCCTTTCCCTCAGAGCCCAGAGGTCCAGGAACATCGTCCACTGCCCTGAGGATTTTCCTGTGTCAGTCACTTCCCTGGGGCATTTGCATCAGGAAGACAGCACAGTTTACACGGTGGTCCATCTGGTTGGGGGTGGGGTGGGGTGGTATATGCACCACCAGGAAAACAAAGCACAGAGGATGGAAACGGAGCTTGCTGAGCGCCCTGGCTCTGGCTGGTGACCGCGTGTTGGAAGCACACGGGTTGACCCCATGTGCTTTCTCTTTGCCTGGTTTCACGCTGGCTGGGAATCCAGACTCTGGGTGCCTTGGCTCTTGGCCACCTTCCCCGGAATGGGGTCTCATCTCCCCAGGACAGTGAAGGGAAGGTGAGTCTGGCGGGCAGGCGGCCCTGTAGCCTTGAGGGACCAGGCTCATTTCTGGGAAGGGAAACAAAACTGGCGAGGAAAACAAACCCGGAAGCCAGCTCAGCGTCCCGGCCATGACTCCAGCTCACCGGCCTGGAGGGTGTATTATGCTGAGCAGCGGTGCTCATCCCAGCTCCACACACACACAGGAAGAACCATCCTCCAATAGACACAGGGTAGGCATGAGCCCTCCTTCCCAAGTCCCCAGACTGGTGTCCTCAAAGCTCTCCCCAGCACTGTGGCAATGTCCCCACAGACCATGTGAAGGACGCTTGTGGGTGCAGTAGGCATTCAGATGGGGGACCCTCCTCAGGGGCTGTCTGGCATCCTCACCCAGGACTCTCCAGCCCAGAGCGGCTTCTCCAAAGGCTTCCATCATCTGAATGTCAGAAGTGGGTGTGCACTGGTAAAATTAGTGGATCAGCAGAAAATAAGTTACTGATCAGCAGATCAGTTATTTGAGATGATTCTCACTGGAGGAAGCAAAAGGCTTTGAAGATATATGAATAAATCACCCCCTACTACCTCTGCTTGAACAAAGTCTAAGCATCTCATGCGGAGGCATCCACACCATTGGTGATAGCTCCTGAAGTCTGATTTCTAAGCAGTTCTGTGCACAGCCCTGAAGTGGGACTCTGGTACCTGATGCCAACTAAGAGGGCAGAGGCATCTGCCCTGCCTGCCCTGGCCAGCCTGGCCTGCAGAGGGTCCCTGGAGCATCTAGGAAGACAAAAGCCCGGGTCTTTACTGAGCATGAAGTACTGGAAGTCTGACTTCCGTATCTGCTTTTTGTGACTATTTGATTCATTCGTGTCTGTACGCATGGCTGACTTTGGGTGGAGGCTTATTGCATTATAACCAGGCAGGGGAGCTGCGGCCAGGTGGCTAACCCTCACCCATCTCAAAGTATTCGGTGGCAACCACCAGGAATCTGAGAGGCATCCGTGATCAGACTGGCTCACTGGACATGGACACACGGGTCCTCCAATGAGAGCTCAGCTCCCGGGCCATGACGGCTGCGTGATACGGCCCAGGCACTGGACAGACAGGGAAGATGCTGGAAAAATGCTGAGCAGGGTGTTCTGGGCAAGGGTAACACTTTTTGAGTTTCAGCTTGCTGCCTGTTATGCAGTGAATTGCATCCCCCCAAAAAGATGTTCGGATCCTACGTTCTGGCTCCTGTGGAGGGGAGGTTATTTGGAAATAGGGTCTTTGCAGGTGTGATCAAGTTGGGGTGGGGTCGTACTGGAGTAGGGAGGGCCCTAAGCCAATGGCAGGGGTCCTTGTAAAGGAGGAGGGAGCACACAGAGGCAGAGGGAGAGAGGGCACATGAGGATGGGGCAGAGGGGAGTGGGGTGTCTAAGGTGAGGAACCTCAGGATGCTGACAGCCAGCTGCGAGAGGCAGGACGGTCCTCCTCTGGGGGCTTCAGAGAGCACAGTCCCACCCATACCTCAGCTTCCCACCTCTGGCTTCCAGATCTGGGAGAGAATGGATTTCTGTGGTTTTAAGCCATCCAATCGGTGATAGTTTTGAATGGCAGCCCTGGGAAACACACACACTATCGAAACAGAGAAACTCTTTGTCTTGTTCAGTCACTAAGTCACATTTGACTCTTTGCAACCCCATGGACTTCAGTACACCAGGTTTCCCTGTCCTTCACTATCTCCTGGAGTTTGCTCAGACTCATGTCCATTGACTTGATGATGCCATCCAACCATCTCATCCTCTGTCGCCCCCTTCTCCTCTTGCCCTCAGTCTTTCATAGCATCAGGGTCTTTTCCAGTGAGCTGGCTCTTCTCATCAGGCAGTCAAAGTACTGGAGCTTCAGCTTCAGCATCAGCCCTTCCAATGAATATTCAGGGTGGATTTCCTTTAGGATTGACTGGTTTGATCTCCTTGCAGTTTGGGGACTCTCAAGAGTCTTCTCCAGCACCACAATTGAAAGTATCAATTCTTCGGTGCTCAGCCTTCTTTGTGGACCAACTCTCATACTCATATATGACTACTGTAAAAACCATAGCTTTGACTATGTGGACCTTTGTCGGCAAAGTGATGTCTCTGCTTTTTAATACGCTGTCTAGGTTTGTCTTAACTTTTCTCCCAAAGACAATCTCTTGGCATTCCCCAAAGCCTGGCTGAACTCCCGCCTCTTCTCAGTGCCGGGGAAGGGACCTATCAGCTCATGGAGTGTCCTACCCATTAACCCACCTGCCCCGAGGCCGCCCACCCTCACAGATGCTCAGAGGATGCAGAGAGGGGCATTGCTCTTACCTGTAGCGGGCGACACACAAGTGGACCTTCCCCGAGTACCTCTGCTTGGCGGTGTTGGAATTCCGATCATTATCCATCTATTAAAGACAATGGATATGCAGGTTATCGACACCAAAGGCTTCACATTTCATGCTGGAAACACACAGGAAATCTCTTCCACAGTCTCCCCAGGGTTTTCAGCCTCACGTGGTGAGGACTCTGCCTACCATGAGATTCTGCCATACCTGGGTTCTCCGTTTTGAGCATGACCCAGAGACAGGATCCTGGGTCACACAGAGAACATTTATAAAGGACTCATCTCCCCCAATACTGTCTGATGTCACTTCTATGTGGAATCTAAGAAATAACACAAATGAAAGTATATGCAGAACAGATAGACTCACAGACAAACTTAGGTTAACAAAAGGGAGGAGGGATAAATTAGGGGTGTGGGATTAACAGATACGCCCTACTGTATACAAAATAATAAACAACAAGGATACACTGTATAGCACAGGGAATCAGAATCATTATCTTGAAATAATCTACACTGGAGTATAATCTACAACAATACTGAATCACTATGCTGTACACCTGAAACTAACATAATATTGTGAATCAACTATGTGTGGTGTATGCATGCTAAGTCTTTGCAACTCTATGGACTGTAGCCTGCCAGGCTCCTCTGTCCATGGGATTCTCCAGGCAAGAATAATGGAGTGGGTTGCCATGCCCTCCTCCAGGAGATCTTCCCAACCCGGGGATTGAACTCTCATCTCTTACATCTCCTGCATTGGCAGGCGGGGTCTTTACCACTANGGCTCCTCTGTCCATGGGATTCTCCAGGCAAGAATAATGGAGTGGGTTGCCATGCCCTCCTCCAGGAGATCTTCCCAACCCGGGGATTGAACTCTCATCTCTTACATCTCCTGCATTGGCAGGCGGGGTCTTTACCACTATTGCCACCGATATAATATTGTAAATCAAATCTACATCAATATAAACAACAACAACAGCAACAAAATAATAAAGAGCCATTAAAAAAAAGATCTCATCTTCTCTCACAGAGTGGTGAGCACTGTGATTTAAGGCCTGAGACGGTCACTGCTCCAGAGCCTGCCAGGCTCCTTGGAGGACAAAGTTAGCCCAAGCTCTGTGTCCTCAGCCCTAGAGGACTCCATACAGGGAGGGGTGTGCTCGCACGTGGATGGTGCCTGGTTCTCCTGGGAATCCTGCGAGGAGGAGGCGACACAGAGCTCCTTTCTCCCGGTCCCCCCTCCCCCTGCCCTACTCCTCTCTGCCTATGGGGGCCACAACCATCTTGGGGTTGTGGGGAGGGTAGGACTGGGCCCCAGGCTGGAGGAGTGGGTGGTTTTTCTCCCNTCTGGAGTGGGCTCCCCAGGAGTCAGGCCACGTCACTCCGGTCTCAGGGCCTTTCAGTGGTTTCACCCTGGACTGAGCCAAAGTTTGAGAGCTTGCTTGAGGTTTCAACTCGCCTCCCACCCCACCCCCCAGCTCCTCTCTGGCCCAGCGGGCTTCACCCAGGCTCCTGCTCATAGATATAGACCAGAGATGGTCCACAGCCGGTCTGAGAAGGACCGCCCTGTCCTCTGCCTCGTCCCTGCTTGCTGGGTTCAGGACATTCACTGTCAGCTGACTTTCAGATGTGGACTCGTTCATGTCATTCTGCCCATGAGAGCAGGGACTCCCTTGTCTGCACACTGGGCCCTCACACCCTGGTATAGAGTCGGTGGTCAATGAAGGTGGGTTAACGGGAGTGAAGGCAGGGAGCGAACTAGGGAGAGAGGGTGGGAGGTCCTCCCACAGCCACAGCCCACATCGTGGGTAGCAGGGCAGCTGGCCGAGGCCAGGAAGAACTCACGTCTGATTCAAATCTGCATCTTGGGCCACCGGATCTTGACAGGAAGGTGGGCTTGACGGACAGAGGTTCCGGCTTGTCACCCGGGAGCGGGAGGGGCCGGATATATTCACCGATCACAGGGCGGCTTCCAAGGGCGCTCTCCTGACCTGGACACGAACATTGGAATCGTTTGAAAGAAGGTACAAAGGAAATAACCAAAGCACGCTGGACGTTTGCCTTCCCTGTGGGTCTTTCCTGTCTTTGGCAACAGCCTTTGAGTTTCATTTCAGAACCCACCCATCTCCCCCTCTTCATCTACACCCTCTCTGCTCTAGGCCATCCATCTGGCAGAGTCCATTCCTGGCGACACTGATTGTTTGGTGGAGACGATGTTGCATGCAAGATGGGAAGGTCCCATCAGAGAGACCTTCATGGGCATCATGAGCAAGAGGCTCTCCTTTTCCCCAGCTTAAAACAGAAAGGGAATGAGATTTAGTAGTTCAGCAGCCACACTGTCCCCAGGAGGAGGAAATTCCATCTGAGAATGGAGCCTGCTCAGAGGAGGAGCTGGAAGATGGAGAGGCAGGAATCAGGTCCAGATGGCATGGTTGGAGCCCTTGAATCCAACTGTGTGTTCATATGCTCAGTTGTGTCCAACTCTTTGTGCCCCATGGACTGCACCACACCAGGCTTCCCAGTCCTTCACTATCTCTGGGAGTTTGCACAAATTCATCTCCATTGAGTTGGTGATGCTATCTAACCATTGCAGCTGTACCTGAAGCTGTACCTAAGCCATCTTCATCTACTCTACATGATAAATAAATTCCTTTTTGCTCACACTAGTGTATGTCAGCTTTCCTGTCACTTGTTATTAATAATACAGCCTGAACAGTCCTGACATACACAAAGTGGCCAATGGTCAGGTTTATGGCTGAAAAATACTTTTGATGAGAGATTCACTAGGACCAAGCAGATCTCTACCCGTCCTGTCCTCGTGTGGTTGCTGGGCCCTGTCCCAGGCACAGTGGGGGTGGGGGATGGGGCGGGCAGGGAAGAATCAAGTCCCTCAACCAGTGCTGGCCCAGACAGTCGGATTAAGGTCAGGAGTGTATTTTTAGGATCAGACATGAATTACAGAAGTAACTTTTTTCCCCTCCCTGAGTTCTCGCTGCCCAGTGGGCTGCAGACACCGTTCCCTGGCTTTGTCTAGCCTCTGGCTGTGGCTCTCGCATCATGGGGACTGCCTCCCAGAGGAAGATGACTCACTGAGCCCAAAACCAGGAGAAAGAAACACTGTAAGAAGTGTTCCCACAAAGGCTGCATGAAAGTCACCTCCTCAGTCCCAGTCTGATTAACAAAACGGTGGCAAAGCATCACTGCAGCAGAGAATTGATGCTGAAGTAGACCCCAGGCGCTGCAAGGAAGCCACATCCCAGGGAGCAGCAGCCTGGCCCTGGTCACTGCCCAGGATCCCTAATGCCCACAGCAGCGCTCGGCATTCAGCAGGTGCAAAGTCTATATTTACTTGGTGAATCAACTTTCAAATCCTGCAGCCTCAGGAAGTCAGCTGAGGACACGGCCTGATGCTTCAGTGCCACAGTGGAAGGATGTCACTCTGACATGGGACTCACCCAGGTCAATGACCAGTGAGTGGAAGTGATGTGTCCTGCTTCAGGGTGGAAGCCCTTTTGAGCCAATGTCTAATTTGCTACGCCTCCTTTCCCCTGAGATGGAACATTCCAGACAGAGGAGGCTCAGCATTCCCGAGTGAAAAGAGTGTGGAACCCATTCCCTGATCCAGATTGAGATGGACATGCAGCAGGATCAAAAGAGAGAGAAACTTGTGCTATTTTAAGCCCCTGAGATTTGAAGATGTTTGTTACTGCAGCTGAACCTAGCCAGTCCTGACTGATACACTGTTGCTGGGAGTAGCAAGGGGTGACACCACTAGAAAAGGTGAAATGACTAGAGTTGCCTCCTATTTACATTTTACTTAAATCCAGCTCTCTAGAGAAAAATAATCTGATGCCTGTGGCATGGTTTACCTGCCCTTCTGCTCTTTCAGTGAATGTGAGATTAGACACAAAATCATGTCATGCCCTCAGCTGCACATTTCTTCGTGATCTGCATGCCTCAGGATACATATTTTTTGGAAAATATGGCCACTGAGCCCCAAACAACGACTTTATCTGGGGTTTCACCAAAACTCAGCTTTAATACTGGAAGGAAACTGGCGACGGAGGGGTGGCTCTGCAAGATGACACGCCCCTTCCTAGCAGATGTCCAGGGATAATTCTGTTCCTGTGTGGTTCCCGCCTTGCTGGTTGTAGGTGTGACTCTACTGTACAGAAGGTGAGTCTTGACCCCATCAAGGGCTCACAATCAAGCGGTCCTGTCGTCCTCACCCTCAGGCTGACCCAGCCTCAGGCAGGAGGCCCCCAACAGGACGCGCAGCACCCCAGCCTGGTCCTGCTCTGATTCTGCACTGGCCCTGCCCACTCCTTCCATCCCCCACCCTCCCCTCCTGCATAAGGAGGACAGGCCAGCCTAGCAGGGAGTTTCCTCATTACCCTCACTCTCAAAGTGGGCCCTGCCATCTGCCAACAAAGAACGACCTTTTGGAGGACTTCAGGGCTGCACGAGGAAGCCCCCTTGCAGGCATCCCCCCATGGCCACTGATGGCAGCATAGCAAGGATGCTCTAAGGATGCTGCCAAGTATGCCTGGCTATGGAGCTGGTCATTGAGCACAATGGCTCTTCCAAAGGGCTAAACAGAAGCTTTGGTGCAAACCTACTCTTGTACCAGGATCTAGAACTCCCTTAATAGAGATACAGCCCTGTTTTGGTTTTGTTTGTTTTGTTCTTAGTCAGCATCCATTTTCCTCTGTCACAAATCAGATTGGTTTTTCCAGATCAATCTGGATGCCGAATGACTCAGGTCAATCACTGCCCCACCTCCAGTGACCCATGAGCTTGTCTTGGATCTTGCCCTGGACTAACACGTTCTCATGCTGTGCAGAAAAGAATTCACATGGAGGGAAGCCTAGGGCTGCTACTTTAAGAAGGGTCTGCTGACAAGTCAGGCTGCGCTGCGATTGGGAATGCAGTTTCTAAACCTTTCCCTACACTGGTGGGACAGGCTCTCTAGGTGACAAGGGCATTTCCCTGTAACTAGACCGTGGCCCCAACCTGGTTTGTGCTGAGTGCCTGCCTAGCTCGAGCAGTCTGGAATTCTGGCGTGTGCTGGGCAGAGGTGGCCACCTGACCAGTGCCCAACAGATCCTGTATGCTGTATCTACTCAGTGACCTTGGACATCATCACTGCATGCATATAGCTGCATTTTGTTGTTGTTGCATAGTGGGCACTCCAGGTGGTCTTCCTGGAGGAGGAGGGCATAGGATGCCTGCACGTGGATTCTTCAGACGCCCCATCTCTTTCCCCTCTGTGCTCGTCCTGTGTTTCTGTAACAGGTCTGAGCCAGGAGGACAACTCTTTACTGAGTCCTGGACTCATCAACCATGCTGGGGACCTGGGGACCCGGAAAATCGTGCGTGATTGAGCTCATGTGAGCCCTGAACCACAAACCTTCCCATCCACTGGGGATGGAGAAGTTGTTTCATCTTTAGGGCTCATGGCTCAAACTTCATTTCCAGGAAGCAGTCTTCTCTGATCATCCTAAGTGGCCCCAGGTCACCTGCTCTCTTGTCATCTGACCGCTCGTGTCTGCCTGAGCAAGTGGCTCCCTACTCACTCATCTGTGCCCCTGTGTCTTGTCTGTGTCTTTGTACCCAGAGGGGCTCCACATAGGGCCTGCCATCTGCACAGCATCGCAGCCTCTGTACCGGAACACGGCCTGGGGAGTACCCTGTGCTCAGAGCTTGGTGGTGGTGGGGGGGACCTCCCTCTCCCTGTCTTGTGTTTCATGGCCTCTTTGCATTCTCCCAGTGCATGCACAGGATGGAAAGGGAGAGGGAAGGAGGGATAAGCCAAGAAACATTGTTCATCAAGATACATGCTGCAGCGCCTCATTTTAATAATAAAAAGCACCCAGAAGAACTTATCCTATGTTCTGACAAAAACTGGGAGAAATCTGGAAATTCCCTCCCTTTCATAGAATTCTAAGATAGGGTTCTGGCACACATGTCCCCTAAAATTAAAAAAAAAAATCAACTGCTTTACAGGAGAAAACTGGGCCTGTGACCTGTTTAACCTTCACTGGAGAGAAAGTTCCCAGCCAAGTAGGGTTACTTCATTGTCTACACTGGAACTTCCCCCGAGGTTACATTAAATGGCTCTGTGATTAAGAAGTGATCCCTCAGAACCACGCAGAGTGAAGTCTCCCTGCTCTCTACTCTGCTTCCTGAACACAAATGTGATGGGAACGCATTAACATTCACCGCGGGTACTACTGTTGCCTTTGTTGGAACAAAAGTTCCAAGTACATCACAATGTCATCGAGAGGTCGCTGGGTGAGAAGGGAAACAAACGAAGCTGAGAAGCCTGCCTGGCAGATCCCAATGCAGACCCCAGAGCCAGGTCCCTGGGTCCAAGTCCCAGCTCGCTGCTTGGCTGGCTGATCCTCCAGGCACCTTGGCCAGCGTCCTGTGCAGAACAGGGCCCAGAGCAGGTGGGAGGGAGCTTACACCGATTCACACCCATCGAGGGTGGTGCATCGAGTATGCGTGGGAAACGCGGCCGCCCCTGCGCCCTCCCAAGTCCTGCTCTGCTGGTCACTCCCTCAGTGCTGTGAGAGGCTCTGTCACACACCCCTGGCTGTGCCCAGCTGTTCCCAGCTTGTTGGCTGCACCTTCTCCATCACGGCCGAGGCGGGAGGGAGGAAGTGAGGGAGGCACTTACCTTTTCCGATGGAGGGAGCCAGTCCGTTCATGAACCTTGGGAAAGACTTGCTGGGGGACGAGGGGACGTCCAGGGAGGCCACGGTGCTTCCGCCCAGCAGGTCGATCTTGCCAGCGTGCTGGCGAAACTGCTCCAGATCCCGGGACAGCAGGCTGAACTGCTCACTCTGCGTCCGGCATTTCTCCTCCAGCTCCCGCACCTTGCACTGCGCACGGAGACCCGGACACACAGTTAGCGGGTGGCCTGGGCTTCTGGGGCCCCATGTGTCTGCGCACAAGTGTGTGTCTGTGCATGTCTGTGCGTTGCATGTGTGTGCACAAGACTGAGTGTTGTGTGTGCATGTGTAGATGACAGTGTGTGTGCGCGCATATGAAAGTGTATGGCCTGAGTGTGTTTGCATACATGTGTGCATGTGTGTGGTGGTGGTGGTGGGGCTGCCTCCTGCCTCCACGTGAGAATGGTGGCTGAGCAAATCGAGCTTCCTGTTGGGCGGAAGCTTGGCAGTCAGCCAGGTTCTCTCGCAGGGCAAATGTGGGAAAGCACAGGTGCCAAGAAACCCTGCAAACACTCAGATCTCAGCCAACCGCGGATTGTTCTCGGCTCTGTGTGCAGCCCGGGCACTTTGTGGTTGGCACGCCTCACGGTAGCTGTTTGAAATTTGGAGCAGGAGGTGGTGAGAGCCCAGCTTTGGGGACGGATCAGTTGCTAACTCCACGGATGCAGTTTTCTGGTGGAGGCCCCTGCCCCTAAACTGCAGAACCCCAGGGCACCCTGCTTTAGCATTAAACGGAACTGCTACCTGCTTGCTTGGGTTAGCAACATCACTGCCATCTGCAGACATCAGGGATATTTAGGGAGGTGGGAGCGTCCCTGGGTACACATGGCAGGGAGGGTACCATGCGCAGCACCCCCATACACCCTCATCTTCGCCTGCTTCTGGTTCTCAGTTGGGAGGGCATGATCCCGCCATACTCCCCTTCCTGGGGAACCAAGATCCATACTCCCTACACTCCCTCCCCTGGTGCAAAAGCAAAACTCTGTCTCCCGCAACAAGAATTCCCTGCCCCAGTCCACAGCTAGACACCCTCCTGAGAAGAGGCGCATGGAGCGTCCACTTTGCCTCCTCCCCTGCTGTTCCCTTTGTGCCCCACCCCCATTCTAGTAGCTCCCTAATTACTTCTCGGCTCTCTCTTAGATCATTTAAGCACCAAGCTTGTGCTTTCTGGTCCCCTGACACATCCTCAATGCTTTGCATAATATTGGCACATCCTAGGTGCTCAATAAACATTTGCTGAAGCGATGAAGAGAGAGGACTCCCTGACTTGCAGGCATCACGCTCCTTGTGGCAGTGGCTTGTTCCATCTGCTGGTCCTGCCAGTGGTCCTGCTTCGTCTCCCTTCCTTTGTGATAAATGGACAGCATCATCTGCTGTATTATTAACTGTGTGCATTGTCTCACTTCCTCCACTAAAATGTCAGCTCCATGAGGGCAGGAATTTCTCTCTCTTTCTTTCTCACTCAGCACTCAGACTAGAGCTTGGTACCAAGTTGGGGCTTGAGAGATGTCTGGATTAATGTAGGTGAGCAGACAGGGATGTGGACAGTGGTAGACCGATGCTGTCTTCCTCTTCCTTCTCCCTCCTCCCTTCCCTCCTCCACTGGTTCAGCTCCTTAGGCCAGAGTGAAGTGCTATTTATGTCTGAGATCATGGAATTCTGAAAATAGACCTAACAAATCCCAAACCTATAATTAATTTCTTTGATACATTAAAATAATTGGCAAGATTCTTTTAGAAGGCTGAATGAGCTTGGGCGTGATGGCTGTCTCCATCAAGGAAGACACAGAGGAGACACTGGGCTCCTCTGGGCACAGGTGTGGACAGGGAGCAATCTGCCTCCTGCCTGGGTCGTCCATCGCAAAGATGCAGGACCTGCCAGGAAGCAGCTCTAACCCCAGGGTGGCAACTTCAGATGCCTCAAGGCCAAGCGCTCTGGTTCTTCTGGGCTCAGTGCTGAAGAAGAGACTTTTGCTCCAAGGCTGAGCTTTTGCTCCAAGGTCCTCAGGTGGGGAAAAGCAGCTGCCAACAGCCTCAGGTTAGAGGGGCACTAGAAGAGCCCTGAGATCACCTGTTCATCCAGGTGTGCCACCAGCTGCCATGGTAGTGCATGTGTGTGTGTGTGGAGGGGTGGGGGTAGGGGTGTGAAGTGATTGTGGAAGGATACAGCACTATTTAAATAGCCACATTCTCATTTTAATGTGCATAAGAAAAATGCAACTGGCCATCAAATCCTTCACGTGTATGTCCTCTGTGTGTATGTAAAAATGACCTAACTCAAAAAACAGATTATTCATTGATGCAACTTTTGTGAAATAATAAAGTGATGGAGAACTGATCAGTGGTTGTCAGGGTCTGGAGTTGGGGGAAGGGTCTGACTTTTAAGAAGTAACATTTCCCTGGTGGTCCAGTGGATAAGAATCCTCTGGCCAATACAGAAGACATGGGTTCGATCCCTGGTCCAGGAGGATTCCACATGCCGTGGAGCAACTAAGCCTGTGAGCCACAGTTATTGAGCCTGCGCTTTAGAGTCCATGATCTACAATAAAAGAAAACACCATAATGAGAGGCCTGTGCACGACAATGAAGAACAGCCCCCACTCACCACAACTAGAGAAAGCCTGCACACAGCAACGAAGACCCAGGGCACCCACAAAAAATAAAAAGGAACATGAAGGTGTGACTTTGGCGGGGTGGAGCCTTCTGTACTCTGGATGGTAGTAGGTGAAACTATATGCACCATCAAATCCCACGGAATTTATCACCAGAGGAAGGACAAAGAATGACTGTTTGTAGTCTGGCTACTGACATGTGCCCACATCAACCGCCCAGTTCCAACAGTCAGCTCCAGTCACCTACGATGCTATCCATGGGGAGCTGGGTGAAATTATGCAGCAACTATCTGTGCTATTTTTGTAACTTCTTGTGAATCTCACATTATTTCAAAATAGAATTTTAGAAAGTGTGCAGATTTAAAGAAAATATGAAATAATTGTGTAGGTGGCAGGCGGATACAGAGAAAACCTCAAAGGTGGTGGATGAACATCTGGTGTGTGGGGACATCAGATTAGGGGCCTAGAGGGTTGAAAGAGGCTGAGGTCTCAGGAGCCCACACGGAAGTCAGGCTTCCGAGGCACCTGGAAATAGCCCAGGGCAGGAGCTGATACCGAGCAGGGCCCTGTGGGGCTTCTGGGCACAAAGCCTTTCTGTACCTCCCGTTTCTTTGATTATAGGACATAATCTTCATTCAGCCTCCATGACTATCCCTGAGTCCCAAGAAACAGATCCCAGTAGTTGTTAATTAGGGAAGGGANAGGAGCTGATACCGAGCAGGGCCCTGTGGGGCTTCTGGGCACAAAGCCTTTCTGTACCTCCCGTTTCTTTGATTATAGGACATAATCTTCATTCAGCCTCCATGACTATCCCTGAGTCCCAAGAAACAGATCCCAGTAGTTGTTAATTAGGGAAGGGAGGGGTTGAAAGGCCAGGAAGAAACGGTCAAGAGAAACAATAGTGTGGCCTTGGGGCAGGGTCCTGGTTCCCCATCAGTGGATATATACAATATCTTTGAGCTATTTTGCAGATACGAAACTCCCTCCAGGTGGAAGAAGCTAAGGATTAATGATGGATGGTAGGCTGCCCACAAGCAGATCCCAGACCAGTTGGACCTGAGGTTGATGATGCTGACACTCCCTTATCTCACCACCGACCCACCAGAAGAATGTCCATGAGCTGATCATACCCTCTTTGAACTATTACTATAAAACTTCTCACTACCCTCTCCAAGTGGGGGACACATGGTATTTCGAGGTATGAGCCCACTGTGTCCTTCTTTGCCTTGCAAAGCAATAAAGCTATCATTTTTTACTTCACCCAAAACTCTGTCTCCAAGATTTGATTCAGCAGCAGTGCACAGAGAAGCTAAACTTGGCATCAGAGCTTCTGACTTGCTTTGCTGGGGGAAGGTGGGCACAGGGATGGCAGAGGGGAAACTGTGTGCTCCCAGAAGGCCCTGGGGGACTCAGACAAAGCCAGGGAGAGAGGCTGGTGCTCACTCAGAGACGATGGATCACTGCACATTTAGGTACTACTGTGAACTCCACCTCCTGGGTACCACCGCTTTGCCAGTCCAGAACCCAAGCTCTTGGAGGGTCTCCTTCCAAGGAGCAAATCTTTGTTCAGGGTCCTCTTCACTGATGGGGACTGTGGTGGGTGATTTCCCCTGGCAGCTGCTGCAGGGTATGCCTAATAGAAAGGAGGGTTGGCTCTGATGTGAGCGATGAGGGGAAGGTCCTGGGAGGAGGTGGATCAGAGGTGATGCCAAACCATTGCTATAAATTGAACATCCACAGGAGTGGCGGGGGATGCTCATGAGAGGAGGGGAGCAGAACCCATAGGATCTTTGGGGACCATGGTGAACCAGGGCATGTTCGCTTTGTCTACAGGAACGTCTACTTCTTAGCATCGGGCCAGACCCACCCCAGGCAAAACTTCCAGTTTTCCAAGAGAGGCAAAGAATCTTCATGTTAATGTAAAAAAAAAAAAAAAATCTCTCAGTCATTAATAGCCAGAGGGTATGTCGAGGCTTACTGTCCAACATGGTTCCTGTAGAGATGGACACGGTCAGGGGGCCGCCACTTTGCGATTTTACTTAACATGACCACACGGGTAGCAAGGCCAGCGCCAGGTCAGGGCGGGTGGGANTGATCTTAGTTTTCTGAATGTTGAGCTTTAAGCCAACTTTTTCACTCTCCTCTTTCACTTTCATCAAGTCAATTAACTAGTGACTCAATCACCCTTGCTTCTCAGATGGCATCATGGTGTGCTGCTAAATCTCTTCAATTGCATGATTCTTGGAGACCCTCTGGACTGTAGCCCCCCAGGCTCCTCTGTCCATGGGAATTCTCCAGGCAAGAATACTGGAGTGGGTAGCCATGCCCTCCTCCAGGGGATTTTCCTGACCCAGGGGTCAAACCCACGTCTCTTCTGTCTTCTGCATTGGCAGACAAGTTCTTTACCATCATCGCCACCTGGGAAGACCTCTTTCATGGTGATGTCCAGTTAAGAAATACCCTCCACTGCCAGTTTCACACCTACACCTGTACCAGCTCTTGCATGTAGCTACATATACACAGACAAACCCCATCAATTCATCTAAACTGGCTCTGAATTCCAGGACAAGTGACTGCTGTGAACTCTAGAATCTTTACAGGATGATGTTATCTTGATACTAAAATGTAACAAAGTAATAACCAAAGGGAGACTCTGGTGAAGATGACCCTTTAATGCTTTGCACCCTATAATGTGTATTAATTCAGCATTATTAAAACACAAGTGTCTTAAACATTTGTTTTAGTTCACATGATGAATGCCTTTATCAAATCCAGCTAAAATGTAGTGAATTCTGCACTGGTGGGTCTGGATCATTGGAGTCTTTTGCTTCTGTATAGACATGCATTCAGCACGGAGATGCGTGTGCAGATAAATACATTTCACGGGTGGGACCTCAGAACCCAGGGCTGCCTGTTGACTATAGCTTTTGCCCTCAAGGTACCAACTGTGGTGAGATGGGGAGCATTGGGGAGATGAAGCTGGTGTCAGAAGGTGAGCCCCCAAATACCTGAGCATCCAGTTTCTTTGTTCCTAACAACCTCGTTCTCCAGCTAAGACTCATGGGTACAGGGTTGCCAAGGTTATTCCCAGGAGGCAGAGAACCCATGCCCACCAGAATTACAGGGCAAGAGAATTCTTAAGAGATTTAAATGCAAAGCATTAAGTTTAAGCTTCTTTATCTGAGCACTTCTCAGATTCTCAACTTGGCTAATGTTGTCACACTTTAGTAGCAAAATTGTACTGTCTTGTAAGGACTCCAGAAATCAGATGTGGCAGAGCCATGCCACAGGGCCCCCACTCAGGGTGACTGCTCTTCCTAGGTTCTCCTGCAGGTCGTTAGCTCTGGCTGGTGACCCAGAAACAGAGGTGACACCTACTGCCTCTATAGCTGAGACATAGAAGAGCTCTCCCTGCCACCATGGTGATCAGGAAGCCATTACTCTACNGTTTCTTTGTTCCTAACAACCTCGTTCTCCAGCTAAGACTCATGGGTACAGGGTTGCCAAGGTTATTCCCAGGAGGCAGAGAACCCATGCCCACCAGAATTACAGGGCAAGAGAATTCTTAAGAGATTTAAATGCAAAGCATTAAGTTTAAGCTTCTTTATCTGAGCACTTCTCAGATTCTCAACTTGGCTAATGTTGTCACACTTTAGTAGCAAAATTGTACTGTCTTGTAAGGACTCCAGAAATCAGATGTGGCAGAGCCATGCCACAGGCCCCCACTCAGGGTGACTGCTCTTCCTAGCTTCTCCTGCAGGTCGTTAGCTCTGGCTGGTGACCCAGAAACAGAGGTGACACCTACTGCCTCTATAGCTGAGACATAGAAGAGCTCTCCCTGCCACCATGGTGATCAGGAAGCCATTACTCTACTCTGGCTGGCACAGCCTCAAGATACAGGGATCCTGGATCCCTGAGTTACCACATGGAGGGGAGCTTCATATCTGCAGTGGCAAGAAATGAACCCTTGTGCTGAATGCAAGATTTTGGTGTTTGTTACTACAACACAACTGCGCCTAACCTGACTTACACCAAAAGACCAAAACATCAGAGACTAAGTTCATCTGTTTGATGAGACAAAACAGATTTATTTAACCACAAGGATACTCCCTTGCCAGATGATCACTGAGCATCTTAACACAAGACAGGCAGCAGCATGAAATCTGAGGCCTTGTTTAGGGACCCATGGGAAAGTTTCCATTTTAATTTCATTTAAAATCAGGGGAAAATGAATATAATAATGAATCCAAGCTGGATTACATTTATATTTGTACCCAAGCAGATGTAAAAAATAATTTTTAGTATCTTAAGGGAGGAAGGGTCCCATGAAAGCAAAAGGAGCCCAGGACCCATAGAAGTCACTGGGCAGCCCAGATGCTGACCCCCACCTTGAGATTCAGGGCCCTATCTGCTCTTGGATGAGACTCAGGGATGAATGGAACCTGTTCAGGTTCTTTCTGGCATCTCCTGCAGGTGGACGCCTTGGTCCAGGAAGTGGCCAACAAGCCCTCGGAGCCCTGAATAATTAGCTGCAAAGCAAACAAGACGCACACACAAAGCCCTCAGTACTGACACGCAGGTGGGTACCAGCTCATCACGGGCGAAGATGCCCCCTGCAATGGATCCTGGAGCTCACTGCCTCCCAGCCCAACAGGCATTATGATTTATCAGCACTACAGTCATGGACCATTTCTTCTGTGCACTTGACTTTCTCAGCGACTTGATATGGTGTTACCTGTGAACCCTCAGGGACTTCCCCGGTGGCTCAGACGGTAAAGCGTCTGTCTACAATGTGGGAGACCTGGGTTCAATCCCTGGGTTGGGAAGATCCCCTGGAGAAGGAAATGGCAATCCACTCCAGTACTGCTGCCTGGAAAATCCCATGGACAGAGGAGCCTGGTAGGCTACAGTCCATGGGGTCGCAAAGAGCTCTGCTTTTAGGAGCTGTGTGTCCTTGGCAGCATCTCTGTGCCTCGGTTGTCTCCTTAGTGAAATGAGGAGGATGCTATCGACCTCCCTGGGCAGTATTAAAAGGATTAAATTCCATCACACTTGTCACGCGTGACCACACGATGTGCACTCCTGTCTCTGCGGATGCCCAGAGGTCAGGGTGAGCTGCCTGCCCACTGTTTCTGAGTCTGGCTGCTGCAGGAGCTGAGCCACCTTTTGGTGGCAGGAGAGCTGGCCCTGCTTTGCAGGGAGGACAGGGTTCCTAGGTCAGAGGATGCTGCCATGCAGTGGTGGAGATTTTGGATTCTGGCGCCAAACTCCTGGGGTTGGCATCCAGACTCTGCCCCTGGCTCTCTGCCCCTGAGGCTCTGGGAAGTCATTTTTCCTGACCATGCCTCAGTTCCCCTGGTCATGGATATAAGAGGGACAATATTTCTGTCATCTCCTAGGTAACCCACAGATGCATTCTGAACAATGCCCAGTTGAGAAGTATTCAATAAACACTACTATTGGTGCTGTTGTAGTTACAGCTATTTTCTTTTGCTTCTTTGTCCTGAACTAACTTTATAAAGTGTCAAGGAAGCTACGCAACTAGCACCTGCTCTCAGGCTGTTAGGTTTTCAATCAGAGCTCTCCATTCCAACTCTGAAAAAGTGTTTTCAGTTGACTCTTGATCCTTGTCTTTGCTCAGCTTGCCAAGCCAGCCTGGATCAGTCCTCAGGTGTCCTGACCAGGAATAAAGACACCTTCTCACCCGCAAACATCCTGGCTGCTCACTCATCAGAAAACAAGACTGAGACGTCCACAGAACCAGATGTGTGCATGTGAGTGTTTCGAGGGGTTTTAACCTAACACTACGTCCAGGGCAGCCCTTCTCTATCACTCTGTGTTCTCCCTAGCTGTGCCTTTCTGCTCAGTAGAGGATCTCACTAAAGTCAGGCATGGAAAACACGAATTTTCAAATGAAAAGTACACTGCCTGCTAAGGATGCTCCTGAGGACCCAGTGGGTGGGGACTCGCTCAGGTGGTTCCTGGTCAACACTTCCAGTTACTATGGCGCTGAGCCAGGACTGGCCAAGATTCCCAGCTGCCCTACTCCTTCAGCTACTTATCCTTCCTGTTACCAGCCTAGCAGACTCTCTAAACAACGCTTCTTAAACTGCCCATGGGGGTTCGTTAAAGACGCAGACATCTGTGCCCCATCCTGAATTTCTGCTCTAGCAGGTCGCAGGCAGAAGCTGAAGATCTGTGTTCTAATGAGCTCCCGGGTGATGCCGATACTGAGGGTCCAGAAAGCGTACACTGGGTCTGGGAAGCCCACGTGGAAAACAACCCAAGAGTGAAGAAAGTCATCATCAGTTCTACAAATTCACAGCCAAAGTCAGAGTTTTGGAAAAGGCTCAAAACCCTGTTTGGAGAGAGAGTTCATCTCCCTTCTTCCCCAGGTGGCTGCCTGTGAGAAGAACAAGGAAGGGCCCCTCCGCTGCTGGAGAAGCCACTGCCCGCCCATGACACAGGATAGCAAGGGGACCACTCAGGTGCAAGGCGTGAATACTGATGACCCACGGAATTCTGGGCTCTCAGCCGCGCAAGCACACGGCTGGCCTGAGGGCAGAATCATCCTGACAGTTCTCCTCCCCGCGGTCATCTGAATTCACAGAACATCCTTCCAGCCTGAGAATGGAAGCCGGCTTTGCTGGGCTCACTCATCACTCACAGTGGACAGAACCCTGGGCCCCAGTGCCTGTATTGAAGCGTCTCCCTGGGGCAGAACTCCCACAAGCAGCTCCTTGGCTCCCCCCACCCCAGGGAGACCCGGACACCCACGACTGCATCAGAAGCTGCCCATGTTCAGAAGAGGGAGATGAAGCTGGCCCAGGGAAGCACGGCCGGTCCACTCATGGGAAAAAACGTCACCAAGCACGTAGGAGGGGAGGACATCACTTGTTAAAATACCTGCATGCTGTCCAGTGTGTTCTGGGTAAAGAGCAAAGCAAAACACAATGACGGGAAGATGTTGTGAATAAAAGAAAACCCAGGTTCTCAGCCCATCTGCGTGGCCTGCTCCGTTTTCCCAACCAAGCACATTACACCCATTCCCCTTGTGTCGGGGCCTGCACCCTGCACCAGTGCCGGGCAACGTGACCTCAGCGGGGCTGTCACAGAGTGGCAGCTCAGAAGGCGGATTAAAACAACACAGACCATTAAATCAATGGGCTTGGGGTGACGGGAAGGAAAGAAACTGGACTTCCAGCCAGGAGACTATGCAAATCAAACTGCGGTGGGCGATCCTGCGAGGGGAATGAAATGCTGTTTCAGGGAGACTTATGGCCATTGGGAGGTCTGTTTCCAATCTCCTGGGTTATATATTTTCCCACCTGCTGTTTATCACTCCCAGCCCTCCAGATATTCATTAGCTAATGGACGCTTTCAAAAAAATCAATTTTAATATATATGATGATAATGATGAAATCATTTCCTGGGGGAGGAATAGATTTTAAAAGGCAATGTAAGAGATGCACATATTCTGTTTTAAGTGGTCGCGCAGCTGCCCCGGGGGACAAGAGACAAGGTCATCTTAAAGAGGACAGGCGCTTCCTATATGCAGAGACGCAGGCCCAGGGGAGAGGCCCTGCTGGCCTTTCTGGATGGAAGCGAACTATGGGGGCAGCGCTTGTGGGGCCGCCCCATGCTGTGCAGCCAGCCCTCCTGCTGTTGTGTCTTGAGTGAGGGGTCAGTAATTGGGGGACCTCTGTCTTCAACAGGGAGATTCCTTATGTCCATTTATTATGCATGAGGCATGCAGACTGCAAAGGCCCCCCAGGAGACCCCAGGAGTTTCCTCCACTTCTGGGGATATGGGAGGCCACCAACTGGGGGCAGAAGAGTGATTCTGACACGTCAGCCCCCCTCCTGCCAAGCCCCCAGCATCAGAGCCGGTGAGAGAGGCCTGCAGGTGGCTGGGGAGGGTGACTCCCGCTGTGCTCATGGGGACAGTGCCTGTGGTCGCTCCTCGACCGTGTTCACTGCTGCAATTCCCTTCGCTGTCCTTTCTCTAAATCTGCAAATGCCTCCCCGGAAGCCAGGTACTTCCTCAGGCTTACCGCTATCCCCTAAAATACCTTCATTCACCTGACACCCGTAGGGATGATCCACTTCCCTTTCTCCTGCAAGGAAGCAGGCTCACCCTCCCTGCTTCCCATCCAATCAGAGGAGAGCAGAGCACCTCTGAGACCCACAGTTCTGATGCTGGCTGTATGGCCACAGGAAAATTGCTTAACGTCTCTGGGCCTCATCTCCCCACATGTAAAAATGGGACTCATAAGGATACCGATTTGATAGTCTGCTGGCATGGACAACATGGGAGGATGTGTAAACAGGAGGAGTAATGGGTGCCCAGTGGGCACTCAGTAAAGGTCGGTTACGACTTCTACAAAGCATTAACACAGCATGCCCTGAGCTCACCCACCCCCGGGAAGAAAGCCAGCAAGGCTGGCTCACTTACCTCTAGTAGCTGCACTGCACCTTCATGTTCTTTCTTAGCTTCAACCTGAGCCTTTTGGATGATGAAAAAAGACAGAAGGGTGAATGTTTACAGCGGGAAAAGGCAGCAGAAATAGAGATTAACGCCAAAGTTATCAGGGAACGTGGGTCATTGATATTCATTCTTCTAACAAGCCCCAACATTTTCAGGGTCTAAATCAGTTCTCATTTTTTTCCTTTCCTTTGGGCAAGATGGAATGGATTGGGGTTGGGTTTGACGCTCTTTGTAAAAACGGAAAAGCACCCCCTCATCTGGCAGAGAATGGAGAGGCTGGTGAGATTGGGCTGCTGCATGAGGCGGTAAAGAGCCCACCTGCCAATGCAGGAGATGAAAGCAAAGTGGGTTCGTTCCCTGGATTGGGAAGATCCCCTGGAGGAGGGCATGGCAACCCACTCCAGTATTCTTGCCTGGAGAATCCCATGGACAGAGGAGCCTGGTGGGTTACAGCCCATAGAGTCACAAGTCAGACACCACTAAGCACATGACATACAAGAAAGAATCCACCTGTTAAGCTGAGGTTTACATTCAGGATTCTCAGTTCTGGAGGAATATTTTCTCCAGGTGGCTGGAGAATAATAAAGAGAAGAGTTGCATATCATAAATAAGCCAGTGAGAGCTGTCTTAACAGCTTCGACTTCTCACTTGAAAACTTCCATTAGTCGGAAAGAGGGAAAGGCTTGGCTTCCCCAGCATGGACTAAAAGCGAGAAGCAGCCTGATATTTCCATAGTGTTCATTCACATGCATTTCATTCTCACATATTTCCAATGAGGCTTTTAAGAGCTGGGGAAGTGAATAGAACCCAGCAAATTAACTCGACCATTCTTGAATCCAGCTCAGTCTTCAAAGGCTCAAAATTGTTCCTTTCAAAGCAAAAACAAGAGCGACAATAAATCATGAAATGGAGTTGGAGGAGGGGAGACAAAACAGCTAGAGAACATACAGGGATTATATAAATAACACCACCATTGAGCCACTTGAGTCAAAGATAGTTTTCAACTGGCAGAATGAAAAACAACCAAAAACTCCATCGCAGGCTGTTAAAACACAGCCAAGCTGGCAGGAACAACTTCATTTCTGGCTTCAAGCGCAAATCAGGAGTTCGTTTTCGTAGGCTACTTGCAAGCTGGGCCATTTGGACAATCAGAATAGATGGCTAAAATTAACAGTTAAAATTGGCAGCCCTGAATTCTTGCAGAATCTAGGCGACAGCTTCAGCGAGGCTCATTTTGGGGGCCACTGCCAACACTTGGGGAAGCCGAGACCTTCATGGTTTCCTACAGAACACAGTAGACTTGAGAGGGACTCTGACTCCTAGGGAGACCCACAGTCCTATGGTCAGAAGGAGGGGCCTGTCATCCAGGGGTGAAATGTCCAGGGGGTGAGTTAACACGCCAGCTAACACATCTATTTCAGGGGGAGGGGTAGCTGTTCGAAAGGGACATAGATTTTCTGCTGCCAAAGCTTTGGACGTTTGGCTGGGACAGACCATATATGTAACATTCAGAGTAATAAGCTCCCAGGCACCTTGGTGATGGGGTTGGGAGTATGGATGCTGGGTGGGATAAGATGAGAGTGGGTGGGAGTCATTTACAGGTGCTGTTAATATCAACTTCACAGAAAAGACAGTGAGATTCATGGAACTAAACCATGGCATGTACAGATCCTCAAATCAGGTCCCCGGGTTCCACAGAGCTGTGGCAGCCGTGAGCGTCGATCAATATCCCAGGCATGCATCGTAGGAGAAATCAAGACACTGAATGAACTCAGAAGGTCAGCTTGAGATGTGTCTGTTATCTACACACAACAACTAAATCCAAAACATGCAAGGGAAGTTTGACATGGAGGGAAAGCAGTTTTATGAGCTGCAGGGTAAGTTTGGTTTCTATCAGCAGTGAGCATGTCAATAACGGCCTTAAGCCTGGAAGCCTTTGTTTCCCACATGGGAGGAATTTAAAACAACAGTAGCATTTGCAGATGAATTTTAAATGTGGACAATTTTGCTCATGCACTGAGATTATAACTGCTACTTGTAATAAGATGAGGATGTAACCCTCACAGGAAAAGGAAGCAGTTAGAGTGACTGGATTCTACTCACCGGTTCCCTAGAGAGACACTAGGGTTCTGGAGTCAGGCCTCCAGGGGACCTGGCCCATGCTGTCTAACCTCAGGTCCT
Organism: Neotragus pygmaeus; assembly: GCA_006410875.1. Classification (NCBI taxonomy): domain Eukaryota; kingdom Metazoa; phylum Chordata; class Mammalia; order Artiodactyla; family Bovidae; genus Neotragus; species Neotragus pygmaeus. The sequence goes on from SJYV01023749.1 coordinate 1,354,945, forward strand.
GCATCTGTGAGGGGACCTGCATCCGACAGGTTACAGTGAGAGCTGATTGCTATCACTGCTCACACATTCAACAGACACTTACCAAGGATGGCCTGGAACTTACCATCAGTTATCCTGGTGATGTTACAGGACCAATTGATGGAGTCTACTAGGTCTTTCCTGCATTTATTCATTCATTCATCCATATTCATTCATTCAAAGTTCCTGAGTATCTCTGTTCATTCATTCATTCATTCAAAGTTTCCGAACATCACTTGAGTACCTGCTGTGTCAGGCAATGTCCTGGGAGTGCAGACACTCCACTTGGGATGCAGATAACAGGCAAAGAGGTACAATAATGAGCAAGTGGCATCACTACAGGGGGTGAGTGGCAGAGAATGCCAGAGCAGGGGTGATGAAGTCCATTCAGGCAGGGTAGCCAGGAGAGGCTCCTATGACAACAATAAGCCAGCTCTGTCATTATTTGGGGGCCAGGCATTCTCTGGGAAGAGCAGAGAGGGGGATGTTTGGGTCACAGAGCGGAGGCCAGCGTGGCTGCAGGAAGGGCGACGGGGCAGGAGGAGTCAGAGGTGGGCAGGGTTTTAAATAAGATGACAGATGTCTGCCTAGTACCAGGCCCAGAACATGCTACACTGAAAGCGAATGTTCATGGTGTAGCTTTTATTATCATTGTCATTGTCCACGGCCTATATCCACAGCCTGGCTCCCTGCTGTGATCTTAGCCGTCACAGAGCTGACATGCGATGCTCAAGGACTGTTTGCCGAATGAATGAAAGTGAGGATTCTCAGCCAAGCTCTTGGTTCAGTGCTCTCCATGAAGCAGGTGTCCTGTGGAAAAGTCCTTGTAGACAGGACTGTATCTGATTGGACTCCTATTTTTTTTAAGCTTACATCTCCACCAGCTACCAGAAATAAGGGTTGGCCAATGATCTTATCTCACCTTGACTCCCACTAGAATAGCCTTGGGCAGCTTGATCATTCATCCATTCTTCAATTCAACGGGTGTTCTCACTTGCCCACTATTTCCCTCGCTTCTCCCAATCACCATATGGAGCAGAGGGAAGAGCTGAACTTCCAGGGAGGAGGGGGAGGTTCCCTGGAGAAGGTTTTGGATCCCTGACATCAGCTGGGTCCCTGAAAGCCTGGACCTTCCTTAGGGTGGCCAAGTCCAGAGGTGAAGCTGAAACCACAAAGCGATCTCCAAGGACTACACAGGGTCAGAAAATCCACTTGCATTTAATGGGAAGATATATCCCTGGCTTCCTTACACACATGCTGTACATATTTCAGGATCTGGGAAGAAGCAAATCCCACAAAGTACAGAGTGGTGTCAAGGGAATTCCTAAGATGATGGTGAAGGGCGTTTCTAGACCCAGTGTAGCATCCGGCTTCTGGGGCAACCAGGCTGGACTGGAAGACGAGGCCAGGATCCAGGCCGGATGTCTCAGAGGAAAATGGAATGAAAACATCCCCAGAGGAGTCTGGTTGACCTGAGAGAAAGTTTAACACTCTGGCAGGAAGTTTGGGAATAAGAGAGTGATGAGCACACAGAAGACTGAGGAAACACACAGAAAGAGGCAATTCACTCCAGGGGAAAAGGAAAGGCTGTACCAAAAAGGAAACACTGCCCTTTGCAGAGCCTGGCAGGATGTGCAGAGCACGCCTTGCTGAGGGCGGAACAGACTTCTGCTTAGGACAGGACGTTTGAGATATCCAAGCTGGACAACCAGCTGGACAAAAGAAGTGGGGTTCAGTGGAATCCAACTTGGAGATCCACGTGTGGGAGTTAGCATGCAGATGGCATTCACCCCCACGGAACCAGACAAGGTCATGGAGGGAGCAGTGGAGGTCAAGAAGAGACGTGGGGGATTCCCGGGTGGCTCAGTGGGAAAGTACCTGCCTGCCAATGCAGGAGACACGAATTCCATCCCTGATCCGGGAAGATCCCACAGTGCTGCAGAGCATGTAAGCCTGAGCACCACAATTATTGAGCCCATGCTCTAGAGCCTGGGAGCCACCACTTCTGAAATCCATACACCTTAGAGCTCATGCTCCACAACAGGAGAAGCCACCACCACGAGAAGTCCAAGCACCACAGTCAGAGCAGCCTCCACTCACTGGAGCTAGAGAAAGCCTTTGTGCAGCAAGGAAGACCCNAACGTCCCACAGCAAGGAAAGGGAGACTTTCTTCTCCACCACTGCAAGGAAGAATGTCTTTCCAGAGTGTGACTGATGACTTCCTATTTAGTCTTGTCAGCCTAAACTGAGCAGGTGCCCACAAGGAGGCCAACCCCTGGCAGCCCACAGCCTGAGGGGTCTCTGCGCCCAGGAGGTGGGTCATGCGCCTTTTCTACCCAGAACCCCCCAGGGGTCCTCATCACCCAGAGTAAAACTGCGGTGCTGCCAGGGTGGGGCGTCGGCGAGACCGGCTCCTTCCTCTCTGATGTCACCGTTGTCCGTCTCGCCTGCTCTGCTCCACATGCCTTGATTTTCTTACTCTTTCCAAGGGCCAGGCACCTCAGGGCCTCTGCACATGCTGTTTTCTCTGCCAGTCATATGCTTCCCCCACCTGATATTGGAGGAGCTTGTTCTCTCAAAGTCCAGTCTTTGCCCAAATGCCACCTTCTCATAGAAGCCATATTTAAAGCAGTAACCACCCCAGAGCATCCTTATTCTCCCTGCTTTATTTCACTCCAGAGCACTTATCGCCATCCAATATATTTTGCACTCTATGAGCCCACTGTCTGCTTCTCCTTCCTAGGATGTCTCAGGCTGTGGTCCTTGCCCCTGGACGGGTACTCGGTAAACAAGCCGTCCTTTGTGATCTGCCCCTGTGACTCCTCAGAGCTCAGCTCTGCCCACCCACCCATCCTGCGCCTGTCACACTGGCCTCCACCAAGTTCCTGGAACTTTCCAAACATTCCCCAGCATGCGCTTGCAGAGACAGTGGTGATGGAGGTGTGCTTCCGGAACTTCAGGTCAGGAGAAGGGCAGAGTGCAGTGATCAAGAAGCAGACTGCCTGGGTTCAAACCCCAGCTCTGTTGCCTTCAGCTAGTGACTTAACCTCCCTGGGCTTCATTTTCTTTTTCTGGATCAACTATTTATTAGCATTTGGATCAATTTTTAGATGGCTGTGCTGTGCTTAGTCCCTCAGTTGTGTCTGACACTTTGTAACTGATCCCCATGGACTGTAGTCCGTCAGGCTCCTCAGTCCATGGGGATTCTTCAGGCAAGAATACTGGAGTGGGTTGCCATGCCCTCCTCCAGGGGATCTTCCCAACCCAGGGATCAAATCCAGGTCTCCGACACTGCAGGCGGATTCTTTACCATCTAAGACATNGTCAGGCTCCTCAGTCCATGGGGATTCTTCAGGCAAGAATACTGGAGTGGGTTGCCATGCCCTCCTCCAGGGGATCTTCCCAACCCAGGGATCAAATCCAGGTCTCCGACACTGCAGGCGGATTCTTTACCATCTAAGACATGAGGGAAGCCCAAGAATACTAGAGTGGGTAGGTAGCCTATCCCTTCTCCAGGGGAAATTCCTGACCCAGGAATCAAATCAGGGTCTCCTGCATTGCAGGCAGATTCTTTATCAGCTGAGCTACCAGGGAAGCTCTTTGAGATAGTTAATTAACAATTAAATAACTAATGTTTATTAGTTAATTATGAATGACCACCTGCTTTGAAGAGGGGTTTTGAATATTACATGAGTTAGGATGGTACCTGGAATCTATTAAGCCTATTATCTTTTACTCTGAATATAAGAAAACCCCTTCTCATCAACCTTGGTGGTTATCATGACACAGGATACTACAATGCAGTATTATGTAACAAAGTGTCATGTAAAGCATCATGTGATAGAGTATCGTGTGGTAGAGCATCGTATAATGTGGTATGCTATAATACATCATCATTACATATTACAGCATCATGTAATTTAACATCATGTCATTAACCGTAATGTGATACTGCTTTAATATAAAACTCAAGGTGCAATGGCGAATGGGATTGTTAAATTTCTCTTGCTGATGTTTCATTGTTAGCGTATAAGAATGCGAGGGATTTCTGCGTATTAATTTGGTATCCTGCAACTTTACTACATTCACTGATTAGCTCTGATAATTTTCCGGTGGCATCTTCAGGGTTTTCTATGTACAGTATCATGTCATCTGCAAATAATGAGAGTTTTACTTCTTTTCCAATCTGGATTCCTTTTATTTCTTTTTTCGTCTCTGACTGCTGTGGCTAGGACTTCCAAAAGCTATGTTGAATAATAGTAGCAAGACTGGGCACCCTTGTCTAAAACTGGCACCGATGAACCGATTTGCAGGGCAGGGACAGAAATGCAGACACAGAGAGCAGACTTGCGGACGCAGTGGGGCAAGAAGAGGGCGGGACAAACAGAGTAGCTTTGAACCATATATGATGCTGCTGCTGCTGCTGCTAAGTTGCTCAGTCGTGTCCAACTCTGTGCGACCTCATGGACTGTAGCCCACCAGGCTCCTCCATCCATGGGATTTTCCAGGCAAGAGTACTGGAGTGGGGTGCCACTGCCTTCTCCGAACATATATGCTGCCATGTGTAAAATAGCTAGCTAATGGGAAGTTGCTATATAACCCAGGGAGCTTGATGGGGTACTCTGTGACAATCTAGGGAGAAGGCAATGGCACCCCACTCCAGTACTCTTGCCTGGAGAATCCCATGGATGGAGGAGCCTCTTGGGCTGCAGTCCATGGGGTCGCTAGGAGTGGGACACGACTGAGCGACGGTGAGATGGGGTGAGAATGGGGGGTAGGTTCAAGAGGGAGGGGACATATGTACACTTATGGTTGCTTCACGTTGCTGTATGGCAGAAGCCAATACAATTGTAAAGCAATTATCCTCCAATTAAAAATAAATTAAAAAAACCTCAAGGTGGCAGGGGGTGGGGGTAGAATATATCCTATGACCAAGGACTCTACCAGCAAGGCAACAAGTGCTCAAGATGATGGTACTGGTAAGATGATGGTGTTAAAGAAAATGCATACCATTTAGTAAGCACTTACTAATGCTGTGTACCAGGCACTCTCTCAACTAACACCAAGAGCTGGGCATTATGATTATGTTTACAATAGGCCACAGATTCATGATGCTAGTGGTAAAGAATCTGCCTGCCGGTGGAGGCAACACAAGAGACACGGGTTCGATCCCTGAATAGGGAAGATCCCCTAGAGGAGGAAATGGCAACCCGCCCAGTATTCTTGCCCAGAAAATCCCATGGAGAGAGGAGCCTGGTGGGCTGCCTATGGGGCCTGCAGTCTGTGGGGCCACAAAGAACCTGACACGACTGAGCCACCGAGCACACACGCAGCACAGACTCGGGGAAGCCGAGTGCCTTGCTGAAGGCCCCACCAGAGCCTGGAAGCCATCCCAAAGTGACAAACCTCAGAGCCAGCGTCTGCCTAACCACTGACCCTTTGCTGGCCTGAGGCCACTTCTCCATGGCCATCTTCAGTGTGAAACTCTACCAGGGGCAGATCCGCATTTTCAGACTCCAGAACAAGCCGATCTGGTTCGGATGAACAATTATGCAGCTGTTTAATGATACTATTGTTCCAGCTAATTTTTGCGCTTCTGTTTATTTTGGAAGCGGGCACTGCCAAATACAGCCTGCATAATCTTTATTTAGCTTCGGGAAGGAAGTTATTAGTGGAAGGAGGAAACCATTTGCCTTAAAGGATTCATTAGAAACATTAACTGAATATAAACTTCTTCCAGGCGTGCTGCCGCAGGCGTGGGGGTCACTGGAGGATAGAAGGGCCACAGACACCTCAGTGGGCTTCTTGCAAAGAGGTGAAAGGGGAATAGGAGTGTGTAGGTCAGATGGATGGGGACAGCTGGGGTGGAAATAGCTGTTAAGTTTTTCAGACTGATGGACCAAGTCAACACGAAGTGGTTGTCAGAAAACCAAATGTGTAAAAATATATGCCCTTCTGGGTGTTAACTGATCAGAGTTCTTGGCCTTCCTTAATCAATAGAAATTGACAAGAGGCCAGACAAGAAATTCAGGCAGGGCTTTATTGGGGACCCTGCTGCAGCAAGCAGGGAGTGAAAACAAGTAACAGGTTTCCCATCTTGCTTGTTCCCTGAGGGCATGAGAGCTGGTTCTTTACATGAGGGTAGGGGTGTGTCCAGGGGTCAGGCTGGGGGCGTGACAGGTGGTCTGCTCACCCCTCTAGTGCTGTTGAGGGCAGGGGGCATGCGCAGTACCCTGCTTTTGCTCCCAACACCCTGTTTTTGCTCCCAGCTCTTCATCAGTGGCAATTGGAGTTTTGGTCTTTTTGTACCTTTTTGTCCATCATTTGCNTCAGGCTGGGGGCGTGACAGGTGGTCTGCTCACCCCTCTAGTGCTGTTGAGGGCAGGGGGCATGCGCAGTACCCTGCTTTTGCTCCCAACACCCTGTTTTTGCTCCCAGCTCTTCATCAGTGGCAATTGGAGTTTTGGTCTTTTTGTACCTTTTTGTCCATCATTTGCCCCACTGCGCATGCAATTATTTTTAGTCCCTTTCAATTTCTTTGTATTTTATTGCCCGAGGAAGCATTGTCCAGGCACAAGCACTCCAGCTAAGGGACCCAGGTCCCAGGTCCCAGCCTGTATCAGGGGACATCGTGTTTGAGCTTAACTATAATAAGCATCACAGCTGGGGGATCTTCCCCCATCCTACCTGTTCCTTCAAAGCCACGTTCCCCTCCAGCTGCTGCCCACGTATCTGTTTCCTTTTCCAGCAAACTTAGTGTTGTCTGCACCCACTGTCTCCACGACCTCACTCCCCACTCACCCTTCAAGCGTCTTTACCCAGGCTCACCTCCTACCGCTCAGCCTCCTGCCAAGTTGACCAAGGAGATCCCTACTGTCCAAGCCAGAGGTCACTTCTCTGCCTGATGGAATCATCTCTCAGCAGCACGTGACAACAGGGGCCACCTCCTCATGAAACGCCCGCTCTGCTGCTGGCCCAGGAACCCCCACACTGGCCCAGTGTCCCCTCTTCTCTGCTCTTCCTCTCCGATTCTGTCTGACCTCTGAAACCCTGAGCAGTCACTGCTCTATGGATTCTCTTTCTTTATGGGGTCTTATCTCACATTACGATTTTAACTCCAATTATACACTCACCTTCCCAAATAAAATCTTTATGTCTACACTCATATACAACTGCCTATTTCTCATCTCCACGTAGATGTACAGGAGGAAGCTCAAATTCAACCTGTCCAAAAACAGAGTTCTTGATTTTCTTTCTCCAACCACTTCCAGCCCCCACTTGCCCCAGCTCAGCAATGATCCCACCAGCCATACAGATCCTACAGCCAAAAAGCCGGGAGTCATTTTTGCTCCCCTATACTCCTTGCTCCACATCCAAGTCTTTAGAAAATCTTCCATTGGCACCAAAACTTCCTGGGTTGACTCTTTTCTCCATCTCCACCTCCATCACCACCGGGCTGGAAATTATCATGACTCCGCCAGACAATAGCCAGACTTTGGAGTTGGTCTTCCTGCCATCAGTCCTGCTCCCTGAAAGGTCCCCCAGAGGAGCCAGGATGCTCTCTCCAAAACACAGGCATCTGTGATGGTTAATTTTGTGTCAACTCACCTGAGCTAAGGGATGCCCAGAAAGCTGGGAAAGCATGTCTTCTGGGTGAGTCTGGGAGGCTGTTTCTGGAAGAGATTAGCATTGGAATTGGGGAACTGAGCACAACAAATGGTTCTCCCTGGTGTGAGAGGGTGCTATCCCTTATGCTGAGGACCGGATAGAACAAGAAGGCAAAGGAAGGAGGAATCACTCTCCATCTGTTTGAGCTAGGATGTCTATCTTCTGCCCTTGGACATCAGCTTCCTGCTTCTCGGGCTTTGAGGCTCAGATTAGGATTTACATCATCAGCCCCCAAATATTCAGGCCTTTGGACTTGGACTGAATGACACCACTGGCTTTCCCGGTTCTCCAGCTTGCAGGTGGCGGGGAGATCATGGGATTTCTTGGCCTCCACAACTGCCTGAGCCAATTCCTAGAATAAATCTCCTCTTGTATCTACATCTCTCTCTCTGTACATCCGACCGGTTTTGCTTTTCTGGAGAACCCTGACTACTACCCTGTCTTCTGCCTAAATTACTCAACGGTCGCAATTGCACTGGGAGCAAAATTCAAACTCTTTGCCACTGCTGAAGGGTTCCTCTGTGATGGGGTCCACTTGTCTCCTAATCTCTTACTGCCCTCCTTCACTATTTAGCTATGCTGGCCTCTGAGCAGCTCCACTCTATGTCAAGATCATACCCACCTCCACATGGGGAGCATACGCCATCCCACTGCCTGGAATGCTGGTCCTTGCCATCTTCACACGGCTGACCCGTCACAGCATTTATATCCACCAGAGGTTAGTTTGTCTATTTTTATGTCTATTTCTTCTACATCTTCCCTTCTCCCTGCTTACCTGTGAGATCCGCATGATTAGAGAACTCATCTCCATCTGCTGATACACCCGAGTCTAGAACAGTCTCCGGCACAAGTGGGATGGAATAAATGCAGCCCTTTATCCAGAACATCTTCCCCATGGCTCCAACCCGATCTCAACTGTCTCTTCGCTGTCATTTATGGTTGTTGTTGTTGTTGTTGTTTAGTCTCTAAGTTGTGCCTGACTCTTTGCAACTGTACGGACTGTAGACCACCAGGCTCCTCTGTCCATGGGATTTCCCAGACAAGAATACTGGAGCCAGCTGCCATTTCCTTCTCCAAGGGATCTTCCCAACCCAGGGACAGAACACGTGTCTCCTGCACTGGCAGGTGGATTCTTGACCACTGGGTCATCGGGGACGCTCTTCACTTGCGGTATCTATCATTGTTCTGCATATAGCAGATGCATTGTCATTATTATCATTCTGCATATAATATATGCATTATTACTATCCCTATTCTGCACATAGACCATAGACTTTGTACCATTCTGATTAATTGTGTGCAATTCTCACTTTCTCGATTGGACTCTAAATGTCTCTTCCACACCCATACTCTACAGGCAGTAAAAGCTTAATTCACATTTGCCAAATGGAATTCAATCAATGCTTACGGATGGGACAGTTGCCCTTTGGCTGTCAGGAAACTAAGTTTCTGCCTTTAGGGAGACTAGAGAGGAGAGAATTCTCCCCACTAGGGATCCCACATTTTAACTGTGAACCAGACACATGGACTAATTCTCCCAGAGGAAAGCCGTGCTGGTAGGGTTAGTGTCTTCCACTTATCAAATGTTCTCTAGGAGATGGACTTTGAAGGCTGATAAAGAGTAGAGATAAATGGATGGTGAGAAAATGTTTAAACCAACAATAGGAGAGTAATTGGTTTTGAAGTCTGAAATCTGTGGCGTTAAGTGAATGGTGGAAGAAAAAACTAACTCAGATGATAGACGGGGTTTGGAGCTGTGAATTGAACATTAGTAACATGTATGAACCAGTCAAAGCAAAGAAACAGACAAGACTAAAGACCATACAAACATATTAAGCATAGTCATATGTCTTGGCATAAGGATATACTATTGATTCATCCCATACAGCATTGATTTCCCAAATACAGCCATGTCTATGTTGAAACACACACAAAAAACCACAGTGTTGTGAGGTTAATATTTTTGAGCTATTGATCAATATTTCTTTCTGTTGCTCTCTTCTATTTCTCCTCCACTCCTCCCCCACCTCCCATCCAGAAAGTAGGTCCATTCTGTGCTTGCCATCTCAGAGAGGATGGACAGAGTTGGGGCAGATAAAGGACTCTGCTGGGCTTTGGGGCAGGATGAAAGGAAATCACACCGACCCACTATGTGTGGCAACTANCCATCCAGAAAGTAGGTCCATTCTGTGCTTGCCATCTCAGAGAGGATGGACAGAGTTGGGGCAGATAAAAGACTCTGCTGGGCTTTGGGGCAGGATGAAAGGAAATCACACTGACCCACTATGTGTGGCAACTACCTAAGACTACAGCTTCCCTCCACATTGCTTCATCAGAGCTCAAGAGATAAACCCACATGTGTACAGACACTGGTGCATCCTGGAGAGAAGGACTTTGGTTCTTCTTTCTGGAATGTTCCAGAGATGTGAGACCCAAGAGAACTTACAGCTAGCAAGTGATTCCAGAAAATAAAGCTTTGAACTGCCTAGCTGAGATCTCTGCACTACACTGGGCTAATCCAGAGTTCATATGAATTCATTCCACTCAACTATCAAATTCTTTAGTCCTCTAGTTAATTATACTGTCAAGTATATTTGAAAGGTACTAAGAGAACAGATCTTAAAAGTCTGCATCACATACACACACACACACACACAATTGTAATTATGTACAGTGACAGATGTTAACTAGACTTATGGTCGTGAACATTTTGCAACTTAGACAAATATCAAATCATAATGTTGTACATCTGAAACTGACATACTGTTCTATGTCAATTGTANATAAACAGAACCCAGATACGATCTTCGTTCTAAATTTTGGATAATAAAGAAGTTATAAGAAGGTCGACTCTGATAAGTCTCCTTGTTAAGGTTTTCCTTACATTGCTTCTAAATTCACAGATGACCTGCAGAGTAAATGAGTTCCTGTCACTAAAACAGAGCAGGACCCTGTGGACTCTCCTGGGACAGACCGCAGCCCTCTTCCCCGCCACAGTGTCCTTCCCCTGCCTCTTGGCTGTAGAAAAACTTTAGCCGGAGTGTAAATTTAATCAGAGAACTGAGAAAACACAGAAGCCCAGGAATGACTCAAACAAGACCCAGTAATAATAGTGGAGTCATTAAGCAAAGTCAAGGACCTTTAGATCCTCCCAAGGGCTATCTATAATATTCTGGGTCATGTCCTGTGAGCTGTTTTCTAGATGCTGAAACCTCTCCCAGGGGGGAGAAGTTAATGACACAATGACCAGATCGTAAGCGTGATAAAGGCTGCCGCAGTTCTGAGAGCTGGCCCCAGAGAAATGCCAACACACCAGCCCTGGAACTGAAGGCGACTCTATTTAAAACAATCAGGATGATGCCGACCAGACCAGCTGCCAGATGAGAGGGCACCGTGCTGGTCTGCGTGCAGCCCCTCCGTCTACCTGTGCACCCCTGAAACCCCTTTAAAAGCTCTTGCCCCCTGATAATTAGTGAGGAGCTGGCCTTTGGACACGAGTCTGGCTTCTCCCCCGGTTGCCAGCCTGTGAAATGAAGCTACCTTTCTTTTCTACCAACGCTTGCCTCTCGAGTATAGGCTGTTGAGGGATGAGCAGCCAGACCTAAGTTCAGTAACATCGCCCGTGAGGTTCAGCTGGAGAGGCAGTTGTTCCAGCAACAGGCGAAGGGCTGGCTAAATAGTCCAGCCAGTGGCATGGNCTGGTGGTCCAGTGATTAAAAATCTACCTTGCAATGCAGAAGATGCAGTTTTGATCCCTGGCTGGGGAAAAAAAAGATCCCACATGCCATGGAGCAACTAAGCCCATGAGTTACAACTACTGGATCCATGTGCTACAACTGGAGAGTCCAGTTAGCCTCATCAAAAGATTCCACATGATACAACAGAGATCCCACATGCTGCAACTAAGATCTGATGCAGCCAATAATATATAAATATTAAAATAAATATCAAAACACATTCATATTTAAAAAAAAAAAAGACACCTAGATTGGTGTCTGCCTTTCGGCTGAAATCTGGCTGAGAGATGGAAGGAAAAGGATGAAGCCAATTCCAAATTAACATCACAAATGTCTAACATTCTTTCAACATGAGCATCTTAAGGGAATTAAGTAACTTTGAGGTGGTGGGGGGGAATGCTCTATTTCTTTCACTTGAGCTTTAACAATTAGATTAAAATCAGTTTTATGGATGTCCTGTGACAACTGGAAGGGGGAAAAAAAAAAATTGAAATCTGAACTCTGCTGACACCCTGCTAAGCAGCAATGAATCTGTCCAGGAACGTTTACAGCCTGAAAATGGCTTCATTTACTTTACCCACAATTTTACTGGTTTTAATATGGCTTAGTTAGTTTGCTTGGAACATTTCTACTGAAAAAAATGGTTTTGATGCTTCTCCCCAACTGAGAAAATTGCTCCTTTCATTCTCAGTGTAGCTGACCTTGGAATGAGCACTTTAATGAGTCTGTGTTGTCTCCTCTCCCGGAGGGTGCAGCACAGACATGCAATTCAGGGAGCTCTGAAGCCTGTGGCTTATGCATAATGGGTGCAGAAGTTCAAGGGTGACACTCCCTGGGCTCAGGCCCCAGTCTTCTGTCTAGGAAATCTTGCCAAAACACCAAAAGCTGAAAATCCAGTGGGTTGAGAAATTACTAGAAACAAGACAGACACAAACACCTTTTCACTTTACTTCTGACACACACCCATCAGCTGAATACTCAAAACTTCAGAAATAATGTAAAATGGGAGCAAATGCATCCTTCTATCCCATTATTCACCCTCCCTTCACGTTACCATAAAGATGTCCAATGGATGGATGGACAGATGGAAGGAAGAGTGGATGGATGGATAGATGGATGGATGGATGACTTAGACAACCATAGTCTTGCCCTTTCCTCTCATTGTCCAGGCTTGCCAATCAGTGCCTTGGCAAGCCACCGTGTGCCCTGGTATTAGACTAACTTTCATGTCCCAAGAAATGTTTTAGGTCATTTCTGCCTTCCTGATTTGGATTATGAGCTTCTGTCTTCACTTAATGGTCTGATTTACTCCTAAATGTTCACTAATTCCCTTGTACCCCAAACCCAACTCAAACTTCACTTTCTCTAATTTGTCCCCAATTACTCGCATCCTTGGGGCTTCCCTCGTAGCTCAGTCAGTAAAGAATCTGCCTGCAATGCAGAAGTCCACCTCCAATCCAGGAGACCTAGGTTCAATTTCTGGGTCAGGAAGATCCCCTGGAGAAGGAAATGGCAAACACTCCAGTATTCTTGCCCGGGAAATCCCATGGACAGAAGAAACTGGAAGGCTACAGTCCATGGGGTTGCAAGGGTCGAACACGACTTAGCAAGTAAACCACCAACCACCACCACTCTCACCTTACCGACTTCCTTCTCTGCAATGGACTTCTGATAATCTTCTCAGCCCAGACTGTATTACCTGTTCAAATGATAGCAGCATCCTGAATTATCCCAAGGACTTCATCTTTTCCCTACTCTCAGTCTCACATTTTGTGGGGAGCAACCTCAATCCCTGACTCCAAGGTTTGCATGTTTTCCACAAACTTCTAGGTACACAAATCCAACGGTTGACCAACTAAACAAATTCTGAGACATTTACTGAAAATACTGGGAAAGATGGAAATATTTTCTTCTGTGGGGGTTAAACTGGTAGAATGCAAATCAGAAGATGTTGGGTACATGACTTGGTGAGAGCTTGCCTGTGCCTGATTGACACAGAAAAAATCAGTTACAAAAGATGAAGACTCTTCTCGATGATATCACATGCATATCTTGACTCAACCTTGCCTGAAGCCTAACTTCTCTCTTATTTCCCACTTTATAAACCAATGGTTTTTCTCTCTTAAAACCATTTGACATAGGTTTTCAGGAACCTTATCCCAAATTACCTTCACTAAGACATTTTCAACAGCACTTATGAGTACCACAAAGCTTACTCAGTTCTATAACGTCTCATGCACTGGACCTTTAGGACTTTTTAGTCCTGCTTCTCAAAATAAAGAGACAGCTGGTGAATCATGACAGTTTTGGAGTCCTTTCAATTCCCTGTTTGGGGAAGAAGCAGCCAGAGAGTTAAAGGAGCTTTCCAGAATTAAAATGACACCTTCTCAGCAACAGAGAGAGTGTACACTAGGGTAGAGGGACATGGGGGGTGGAAAGGGGTGGAGTGAGGTGGGGTGGGGGCAGGATGCCTCTCTCCCAGGGCCAGGAGACAAAGTCCTAAGATCAGGTCACTGGCAGCAAATTTTGTTATTCAAGGAAATTAACCTTACTTTAACAAGGTTGAGATGCATGGGTCCAGGATCAGAACCAGACAAGGGGGCTTCTGTGAAACTCTGGACCAGATGAAGGGTTCAGAGGATTGAAACAGAGGCCACATTTAAACACACACTGGAACTTAGCCACCCTGGAAAGAGGTTCGGGCGGAGGGAGGGAGAGAACTCAGCAACTGAGAGTTTTCATGGGAGCTTCTGATCCTGCACATGGGACCACTGCAAGTAAACCCTCCTAGGCTTCGGGGGAGCTCGGTGGGCTGCCGTCTATGGGGTCACACAGAGTCGGACACAACTGAAGTGACTTAGCAGCAGCAGCAGCAGCAGCAGCAGGCTTCCCTGGGGTTTCCCTGGTAACTCAGTTGGCAAAGAATCACCTGTATAAATTCCATGAGTCTTCATGATCCTGACTGTTCCTAGGAGCATAAAGGGTCCATGGGACCTCAAGGAGAGTCTGAAAACCGCCAAGACAAACCCACACCAAATTCCTAATATTTGGCTTCCATTTCCATTTACAAATGTTTTCCCAATTCCAAGGGCATATGCCATGTTCCGTGAGACTATTTCACATCTGAAAAGTTTGAAGATCATGCACCCCAGCAAGAAGTGCCTGTTTGAAATGCTCTGCCTGTGGCAGGATTTATTTTTAAAGCAGTGATATTTATAGCCTGATGTTGGCATTAACACGAGCGCTTAAGTAGCGTACAAATGTCAAGATGCCGCTTTCCCAGGAAAGCTCGGATGTGACATGGAGTGAATGAGCGTGGAGCAAATTGAATCATCTCCTCCACATTAGATCAAAGGGGGATCTGTCTTCTGCTTTGGCTCCTGCCCTGCCTGGGCAAAGAAATTAAGGAAAAAGTCATTTCCCTTAACAGGAGTTAACAGCGATGTTTTTAATGTCACGTTCACGGGATCCGGTGTGCCTGGTGGAAATAATGAAGCATTTCTGTGCCCACAATTTCCTTTTACGAGACACCTGGTGAGAAGAACACCGCATTTACTGAGTTCATGTCTTCAAAAAACAAGAAAAGAGGCTTTTAAGGTAGTTTGTTTTCCATGCCATATGACTTCCTGTCCTGTCTGTGGAAAGCAGAGTCATTGATAATGAGAATTAGCATGAAAAAGAGCCATGGAAGCGGATATATATTTTAGAAAAAGTATCTTTGTTTCTTAATGGTTATTTTAAAATTCTATTTATTTTTGGCTGAGCTGGGTCTTCAAAGAGGCGAGCCTGGAGTTCTCTTTAGTTGCAGTGTATGGGCTTTTCGCGGTGGCTTCTGTTGCGGCTCGCGGACTCTAGAGCACAGGCTTAAGAGTTGTGTGGTGCATGAGCTCGGCTGCCCCAAGGCATGTGGCATCTTGGATCCTGGACCAGGATCGAACCCACGTCCCCTGCACTGGCGGGCAGATTCTTAACCACTGAGCCACAAGGGAAGTCCTTCTTAGTTTTTTAAACTGGAAAAATTTAGGAAGTTAGAAGCCCCTTTAACAATGGAGTTCTCCTGATTCCTGATTTGTCCTTAAGCCACCGGACAAGCTTCTCTCTTGCTCATCTGACCCTGATGGATTCTGAAAACACAGGGACAGTAACACTCAGAGCTATTAATATTAAGATCATCTTTCTGAAACACGATTCTCATCACACCGCAGTGGTCCCAGACTGCCCAGCCTGGGGATTAAGACCAGACAGGTACAGGATATACGGTCACCCAGACCTGCACTCAAATGTCATTTTACCACTTATAAGCTGTGTGCTCTGCGGCGAGGTGTGTACCTCTCTGAGCCCCTGTTTCCTTATTTATCGAGTGAAGGAAAACAACCCCAAACTCCCCAAGGTCATTGCAAAGATCAGATGAAATATGAGATTCAAAGTAAACTGCACAGTAATTACCTTTTAAGCAATTATGGGTATTTGCCATTTTATTTGTTTTCTATTTGTTCCCTCTCCTATTCATCATTCTATTTCATGTTTCTGCCTTCTTTTCAATGATTTGAATGTATATTAGTATTCCATGTCATATATTTCTCGGGTGTTTGACTATATATTTTTATATGCCTTTTAGTGGTTGTTCCAGGTGTCTTAATATATGTATTTAAATTAAAATAATCTATCCAGAATCAAATTTTGCCACACCAAGCGAAATGTAGAAACATTACCACCATCTTAGTATCTCCTTTCAGTGTTATGATTGTCTTAAGGATTATTACATCTACATATATTGAAAACCTTCAGGATTATTGATATAATCCTTCTTGAACTGTCATACATATTTTAAAGAACCTAAGAGGAGAAAAATAGCCTATTCTATCTAGCTAGCTCCTTACCATTTCTGTTTCTCTCACACCCAATATTTATTAAACACCAACTATGTGACAATTGCTAGCAATACAATGTAGACAACAGAAGTGGTCCTGGCTTGTGTGGAGCTCACTTTCTAGGGGGAATGATTCGTGTTCATCAAATAAGGATATAAAAATGAAACCCTGTAACAAGTGCCATGACGGAGACAGGCTAAAGGCTGAGATTTTTCCATCACTACCAGATGAGCCCTGGCAGCTTCCCTGGGGAGGGAAAAGATGAGTGGATTTTTTTGAGGATGCATAGGAGTTGGTCAGAAGACGAAAAGGGAAAGAATTCCATGCAGAGGGAGTGGTGTGTGCCAAGGCCCTGTGGCAGAAGGGATCAAAGTGAGGTCAAGGGTGAAGGAGGGCTGGTGTGATTGGCCTGCAGAGAGTGAGATGCAGAATACTGAAGGGGAATCAAGGGAGTCAGCAAGAACCAGACCACTTTGAAGGAATGCCATCCTCATTTTCAGAGCCATGGGCGGCCATGCAAGGATTGGCATCAGAGAATAGCATGACTGGATTTGTGTTTGCAAAGACTGTGGTGTGAAGAAAAGATCAGAGGGGAGCCCAAACAGGCAGGAGGAGGCAGGAAGTTAGGACATGCATGTTATAATCTGAGCAAGAGAGTGGTTGTGTGGTCTCAGGCAGTGGTAGTTGAAATGAGGAGAGGTAAATTGGCTTGGTGGGGTGGGGGGGATGGGTATTTGGATGACTTGCTTGAAATCAATAGGATTTTTCATGAACTGCATGACCAGGATGAAAGAGAAGGAACGGCACACCTCCAGATGGAGCAGCTGGATCGATGGTGAAACCAGGAAACAGAATCCGATTGGGCTTCTTATCTCAAGATCTGTGGATCTGTGTTGAAATGGAGTTTACTCCTGGACACGTGCTTTCATTCATCCCAAAACAATTACTGGACACTTACTCTGTGCATGTGTACATGCTAAGTCACTTCAGTCACATCCAACTCTTTGTGACCTTATGGACTGTAGCCCACCAGGCCCCTCCGTCCATCGAGTTCTCCAGGCAAAACACTGGAGTGGGTTGCCGTGCCCTCCTCCAGGGGACCTTCCCAACACAAGGGTCAAGCCACGTCTCTTATGTCCCTGCATTGGCAGGCAAGTTCTTTACCACTAGTGCCACCTGGGAAGTCCCCACTTACTCTGTGCCTGATGCTTAATGCTTGGAATAGAACAACAAACAAGTCAAAGATCACCTCTGTTCTTAAGAAGCTTACATTCTGCTGGGGAGGGGTATGCAGAAAATAAACAGGGAATCTGGCAAATAAGGATGTCAGAGAAGGATAGAAGAGGATGAGAAAGCAAGGTGGTGTGTAGGGGAGACAGGCAACAGCGGAAACTCTATTCGAGTCAGACAGGGCGATAAGGTCTCATTTTAGCTGAGACCTATATGACCAGAAGCCGGTCAAGCAGCGTTTCGGGGAAAGCTCGTGGAAGCAGGAACCAGCTCGGTATGTGTCCACTGGCTGCACCAACCCCTGGGGCAGGGTTGGCCAGACGTGAGGGAAATGGCGGATAAGCAACAAATGAGGTGGTGCCCCGGGTGGGTTCAGTTCTGCCTCCCCAGTGGATGTATCGAAGCCCTCAGTTGACTAGATGTGACTCATTTTTAAATGATCACGTGAATGATCCACTTCTGGTGAAGATCATGGCTGTTTATCCCAGGATGGCTAATGCTACAGTAAAGATCGTGGGGAACACTATGGGGCTTTAGGTCTTATGTGGACTCCCAGAAGGGAGACCATAAAAAAAGATCATGCAGGAGCTAGGACTTCCCTGGTGGTCCAGTGGTTAGGAATCCACCTGCCAATGCAAGGAACCCAGGTTCGATCTCTGCTCTGGGAAGATTCCACATCCTAGTGAGGCTATTAAGCCCAAGTGCCACAACTACTGAGCCCACGAGTTGCAACTACTGAAACCTGCACACCAAGACTCCGTGCTCTGCAACAAGAAAAGCCAGTGCGATGAGAAGCCCACACACGGCAACTAAGAGTAGCCCTTGCTCGCCACAATAGAGAAAGTCTGCATGCAGCAACGAAGAGTCAGTGCGGAAAAAAAAGCATGCATAAGCTAACAGAGTATGCATAAACTGCCCGTGGACTTCCCTGGTTGCTCAGATGGTAAAGAATCTGCCTGCAATGCAGGAGACCTCGGTTCAATCCCTGGGTCGCGAACATCCCCTGGAGAAGGGAATGGCAACCCACTCCAGTATTCTTGCCTGGAGAATCCCCATGGACAGAGGAGCCTGGCAGGCTATCGTCCATGGGGTCGCAAAGAGTTGGACACAACTG
This sequence comes from Neotragus pygmaeus, assembly GCA_006410875.1. Lineage (NCBI taxonomy): Eukaryota > Metazoa > Chordata > Mammalia > Artiodactyla > Bovidae > Neotragus > Neotragus pygmaeus. The sequence continues at coordinate 1,373,583 of SJYV01023749.1, forward strand.
GGAGACTAACTACAACCCAGAAAGGCTGCAGCAATTCACCTCCAGCCGGCATCGTGCAAGTGCGCTTGCTCCCTGCTCCACATGGGCCCCGGGCACTGTCTCTCCTAAAAGTTTATTAATCTGATGGAGGTATTGGCATCTCACTGTCATTTTAATTTGCATTTTCCTGATGATCAGTGACACTGAACACCTTACATGTTTAGCAGCTCAGAATTCTGATGGGCAGAGAACAAAGAACTAGGCTGCCTGCTACACAGAGTAAGTCATCACCTCCATGGCGGGGGCAGAGAAGGCCCAAGTCTCAGAATGAGACCGATTCCCATCCTCTTGCTGAATGCAAAGAAGACACGTATGTGTGTGTGTGTGTGTGTGTGTGTGTGTGTGTGTCCCACAGCACCAGCCAATGATCTGGTAGTGCCTCTTACCTAAATCATCCCCCACAGATAGGAACGAGAACAAAGCCCCAAAAGCAATATATTTCCTGTTTCCTGCTTGTCTCTGAACATCTAGATAAAGCTATCAGCTATTCGGATCAAGGGTTTTGTTTGAGATGGAGCCCTTAACATTATTCTCATGTTCAGAGAACCCCGGAGGGTTTTATTGGTGTTTGAATATCGGCACATAGAAAATGAACTCCAAAACCTTAATTAAACCTGACAATGACTGCAGGCAGGTTTGTATTCCTAGATATAAGGAGGAATCTTTCCGAACAGATATGAGGAAAGGGGAGGGGCAGAAAGGAAGGAGCTGGAGATAAGGGAAGATTAATCATCACTGCTAGAGTTACTTATGCATCCCAGATAATCGGGTGTTCATTAACACACAATAAGCCTCCGATTATCTGCATTGAAATTGACTAATCTGTTGATTGTGAGAACAAATCCTGGTCCTGGATGCTTTTTCCTTTGTCTTTGAAGCATAAACTCTAATGGGTTAAGTTTAATTAATGAAAAATGTTTTTACAGACGGGTCAAATTTCTAGAATTTGCACTGCGTGCTGGACATTTGACAGGAAGAGGGGTTGCAAAGGTTCCCTTGTGAACCTGCTGCCAGCACTTCAGAGTTGACAAAGTGCTCAGGGATCCTTGAAGAAAAAGAACAGTCCTGAAGAAGTCACGATTTTTAAAAATTAAATCAAAGTCAATGTTGAAATGCCTCTCTCCAAAGTCTTAGCAGGAGATGTCTGAATACTTAAATGATCTGGGGCTTTCCAGTGCCACAAGTGGTGAAGAATCTGCCTGCCAATGCAGGAGATGCAAGAGATGCAGGTTAGTTCCCTGGGTCTGGAAGATCCCCTGGAGGAGGGTATGGCTACCCACTCCAGCCTGGGAAATCCCATGGACAGAGGAGCCTGGTGGGCTACAGTCCATTGAGTCGCCAAGAGTTGGACACACTGAGCATGCAAATTTTGAGTTTTGAGTGTGTTAGTGCGGTGCAAGGGAAAAACACCCTGGCAGGAGTCTCTCTCTCAGTCTCTCTCTCTCTCCCTCTCTCTCTCTGTCTCTCTGTCTCTCTGTCTCTCTGTCTCTCTGTCTCNGAATTTAGCACAATATTGTAAATCAACTATACGTCAATTAAATAAAATTTTAAAAAATAATAATTCGATGCCGGATGCAGGATGCTTGGGGCTGGTGTACGGGGATAATCCAGAAAGACGTTGTGGGGTGGGAGGGGGGAGGGGGATTCAGGATTGGGAGCTTGTGTACACCTGTGGTGGATTCATGTCGATGTATGGCAAACCAATAGAGTATTGTAAATAAAATTTTAAAAATAAATTAATTAATAAAAAAATAATAATAATAAAATGGGCTTCTCTGGTAGCACAGATGGTAAAGAATCTGCCTGCAACACAGGAGACCCAAGTTTGATCCCTGGGTTGGGAAGATCCCCTGGAGAAGGACTGGATACCCGCTCCAGTATTCTTGCCTTGGAAATCCCACAGACAGAGGAGCCTAGCAGGCTACAGTCCATGGTGTTGCAAAGAGTCAGACACTACTGAGCTTTAAAACTTTCACTTTCACCAAATTGGCAAAAAGGCTAATTTTGAACAGCCCTTTTATTACCATGACCAAATTATCAGAAGAAGAACATGCTGTTTTCAACTGGTCCAAGCTGAAGCAATGCTGACAAAACATGGAGCTTCCTGGCTTGAGAGTGGTTCTTTGAAAGCAGGTTCTGTCCAAGAGCCCAGGGATTTCAGCAACTCTATCTGGATCATCACCTCCCTGATTTTTTCCCCCCTGTTCTCAGCCCAAAAGGCTCTCAGTGCCCGGTGTAAGAAAAAGGCAGGTCCCATGGGGTTTTGCAAATTCACAAGACATGTATTTTCCTTCAACTGTCATGGAATCAACCCCCTTACAAAAGACATGCCTCTTCTAATCTCCAGATCTTTTTTGTCTCCCTTTTTTGCATGGAGCACAAATCTTTTGAGAACAAGCCCCATTCGCCTCCAATAAGGCCCCTGTCCCAGGCCAGCCTGGTTGGGCATGTCCTGCCTTTCAGCCCTCCCGCGAGGGCCCCATGGTTCATCTACTCATTACACAGGTACTGAGGAGAACTTTATGAAGGAGTTTGGGATCGACATGTACACATTTTAAAATGGATAACCAACAAGGATCTCCTGTTCCTGTATAGCACCAGAAATTGTACTCACTGTTATGTGGCAGCCTGGATGGGAGGGGAGTTGGAGGGAGCATGGATACACGTACATGTATAGCTGAGTCCTTTTTCTGTCCACCTGAAGCTATCACATTGTTAATTGGCTATATTCCAATATAAAATAAAAAGTTAAAAAAAACAACTCAGTGCCTGGATTTGTTCCAGAAATAGAGCTGGGAGTGGATGGCATCAGGGCAGAGAGTGGAGAACAGGGGTCTGAAGAGGTGAGGGTGACCGCAAGGCCTGGGCTGTGGCCAGTAGAGGCGCCAGGCTTTGGGTAAGTGAGCTGGGGCGGGAAGAAGAGTCATGTGAATGGTCTGAGGATGGTGCTGGGATCTGATTTCTATTTTCACAGTGTTGCTCTGCGCCAAGTGAAGAACAGGACAAAACAGTCGTGGGAGCTGGTGACCAAGGGGAGGCGGTGACCAGAATCCCAGGCCCATAACACTGTCACTTGTCCCCATGGACCCCTCACAGCCTCTCCCCTCTCCTGCTCTTGCTGCCTTCCTGGTGACAAAGATGACCGTGTCCACTGATGGCTGTCCACGCCCTACTCCTCAGCTCAAGTCTCATCGTCCAATTCCACCCTTAGAAACGGAGCCAAAGGGAGGAGCCCAACCGGACCCCGCACTCTCTCCTTACAGACCACAGTCCAGCCTCCCAGACCCTGGGATTCCACACCCAAAAGTCCCCAAGCTCGCTCTCAGCTCCTGCACAGTCCCCCTCCCCAGTCTAACCCCCCACCAAACGCCGATGACAGCCCTGGTGTGCACTCCCTGGACCAGAGGGCAGCCAAGGAGAGGGCTGTTTGCAGGGCACCACGGTCAGAACCTGGACGTGAACTCAGGTGTCTCCATGTGTGCAAGGCCCTGATGATGAGGCTCAAACCCCAGGTCAGACAGAAGGATGGTGGGGCCCCGAAAGCTGGGAATGCACAGCCCTTCACCCATTCTGGATGAGGAAACACTGGCCTGAAATCCAGCAGGCAGGCAGGAGATACAGAATGGAATTTCACAGCCTGAAATTATAAATGGGGCTTCCTCTGCTCACAGGTAGCATCGGTGCTATTGGTCACCACCGCCCCCCCCCAAACACTCTAGGGTGGAGCAGGCTGAATAATGTTCCCCAAAGATGTTCGCCCTTCAAGCCCTGGGTGGCCTGGGATTATGTCACCTTACAGGACAAAGGGATTTTCACTGGGATTAAGCTAAGGATGTTGAGATGGGGAGATTGTCCAAGTGGACCGAGTGTCATCACATGTTTCTGACATGAGGGAGGCAAGAAGTCAGAGAGGAGAGAAGATGCTAATTGCTGGCTTTGCAGGGAAGGGCAGGGACCAGGAGCAGCTGTCAGAAGGTGGGGACAGCAAGAAATGGTCTCCCCATAACCTTCTGAGAGGTAGGCAGTTCTACTGACACCTTGATTTTAGCCCATGTGACTCATTTTGGATCTGACCTCCTGAAGTGTAAGAGAATATATTTGTCGACTCACAGGCTTGGAGAATGAACCTACAGTTGCTAAAAGGAAGGATGCAGGGAGGGGATAGTTAGGGAGTTTGGGATGGACACGTGCACACTGTTTTATTAAAAATGAGTAACCAACAAAGACCTACTGTATAGCATCCAGAACTCTGTTCAAAGTTATGTGGCAGCCTGGATGGGAGTGGGGTTTGGGGGAGAACAGATACATACGTATGGCTGAGTCCCTTCACTGCTCACCTGAAGCTATTACAACTCTGTTTGTTAATCGGCTATGTGTGTGTGCATGTGCTAAGTCGATTCAGTTGTGTCCGACTCTCTGATCCTATGGATCATAGCCCGCCAGGCTCCTCTGTCCATGGGATTCTCCAAGCAAGAATACTGGAGGGAGTTTCCATGCCCTCCTCCAGGGGATCTTCCTGACCCGGGGATCTAAGCCATGTCTCTTATATGTCTCCTGCATTGGCAGGTGGGTTCTTTACCACTAGCTTGGGAAGTCCTAATCAGCTATGTGCTGTGCTGTACTTAGTTGCTCAGCTGTGTCTGACTCTTTGCAATCCAATGGCCTGTAGCCCACCAGGCTTCTCTGTCCACGGGGATTCTCCAGGCAAGAACACTGGAGTTTGTTCATGCCCTCCTCCAGAGGATCCTCCCAACCCAGGGATCGAACTCAGGTCTCCTGCATAGAAGGTGGATTCTTTACCATCTGAGCCACTAGGGAAGCTCCTATACCCCAGCAGAAAATAAAGTTTTTTTTAAAATATAAATAGCTTTTGCACATCAAAAAAGAGAGAATATACATCTGTTTTATTTTGCATTGTGACAATTTGTTACAGCAACAATTAGAAGCTAACACAGTTTCTCAACCTTGGTGCCAATGCCATTTTGGGCCACTTAGTTCTCTGCTATGGAAGTGGTCCTGTACATTGTTGGGGGGGAGGTTAGGAACATCCCTGGCCTCTGCCCAAGAGATGCCAATTGCCCCCTCCCCAGTCATATACATCAATAATGTCTCCAGATTGTCAAATTCCTCCTGCAGGTAGTCACCCAGGAGGCACAGTCACCCAGAACTCTACCCTACACTGTCCCCCATGGTGACTTTTCTCCAAGAAACCCTCAGCAAAGCCCCTGGGTACACTCTTCTTTCTCAGCCCATCCTCCACTGACTCCACCAAACACCAAACACCACCTTTCCCAACCTCTATGGGTAGAGAGTTGAATGAAACACAGTTTGTGCCCTCAGAGAATTCACAGTGGTCCAGGTAGCTCCTGAAATGAATAATTACATGACATCTCACTCCATTAGGGCTATGTTCTAAATTCAGAGCAAAGGGTAAAAAGAAACAGGGTCAGGGTTAGCCTTGGTTCTTCCTCCAGAGAGGGCCAGGCAGACACTCAGGGGCGTCTCAGACACCACCAGCACTGGGCATGGCTCTGTCACCTCCTGAATCACACAAGGGTGTGGTTCCCCTTTAGGGCCAGCAGAAAGAATAGGGCATCTTTACTCTTAAACTGGGGACTTCACCGATGGCTGAGAGGTAAAGAATCTGCTTGCAATGCAAGAGATGTGGGTTCGATCCCTGGGTCAGGAAGATCTCCTGGAGGAAGAAATGGCAACCAACTCTAGTATTCTTGCCTGAAAAAAATCCCATGCACAGAGGAGCCTGGCAGGCTACAGTCCACAGTGTTAAAAAGAGTTGGACACGACTAAGCATGAGCATGCACGTGCACTCTTAAATTGAGATGTAATTCACATACCATAGAAGTCACCCCTTAAAGCATACAATTCAGAGGTGTTGGTACATTCACAATGTTTGGTAATCATCACGCTAATTCCAGAACATTTTCATCACCCCCAGAAGAAACCCTGTATCCATTTCGCACCTCACCCTAGTCCTTACCAATTACGGATCTGAGTCCCCTCAGAGTTCTAGCAGTTCCCCCAAATAAGCTAAAGGTGGAGTTAAAATCACTTCCTGGTGCAGGACAGTGGGTGGGCGCTCCATAACTCTGTTCTGTGCTTGTGCCATACAAATGCTTAATCTGTGTACTAGATTGTAGAACTGCAGGCGATTATTTTATTCTTTTATGTTAAAAATTTTTTTTCCCACTATGAGAATCCAATAAAATTTTAACACTTAAAAAAAAGGCAATGAATTCATTCAGCTTAACTCAGTAATATCAAAAGCAAATCAACCCACCCATTAAATATTGAAGGAGATCCCAGCTCATCAGGAATGCATGAGGCTATCCAATTACCTGCAGCTTGATAAAGCAATTTTCTGACTTAGCTATTCTCTTTATAACAAAGGTCATTAACCATCTGAAGAACAGCTTAAAATTCATGAAATCTGAAAAACCAACGTAGACACCTCTGGTCTTCAACTTAAGCCCAATTTCCATTCCGGAGTGCTGCCTAGCATCTCTTGCTCAGCTGTGTTTAACATTCTAAGAAATGGAAATGCATAATTGGTTTTACGGGATCGCTTCCAGAAACATTCAAATTTTGTTATTTATTGCTTTGTATACCACAGAAAGGGTAAAAACAGCCCCATAGAGCCCTGAATTTTTATGATTTTGAAACTCAAAAGGAGTTTCAACCAGTCTGCTTTGGAATTCTGCGGCCGCTCCTTCCTCACATTGACCCCCGGGGAAAGAGGAAATGGAAGCGTGTCCTACCTTTAGGACCTGTTCTAGGTTCTCCAGCTTGGCTTGGAGCTGGTGTTTCTCCTTCACGGCCAAATCACGTTCTCTGGTCACTATGGTGAGCGTGTGTTTAAGCCGAGCATACTCTGCTTTCACCTAAAGTAGTAAGAATGGAGAGAAGGGGCGTTTACAATATGCACGGGAGCCGCAGTGGGTATTTGTTCCCAGCTGTCATCTGTCACTGCCCCTTTAAGTTCTTTTTGGAGACTTCCCCTTCCTCATCCTCAGTCCTGGACTTCGTAGTGGGTCCACTCCTGCTGGGGTGAATACGTGTGACCAAGGGCTGGCCAATCAGCACACAGCCTCTCTCTTCATCCCACCCATCCTCACCACAGCCATGGTGATTGGATCACGTCTGGAGATGTGACCGAGGCCTAGCCAATCAGTATAATCCCATCCCCTGGATGTGAGGAGAGGAGGGGCATAGAACCCAGTAGCATCCACAGAGAATGAGATGTTAGATTGTGTAGGAGTCTGGGAAGAGATTACCTGGGAAGAGATTCACCCACTGTACTTGGAAAGTTAAAGACAAAGGTTGGAGCTACACTGCTATTTGCATTCATGAGGGAAGAACTCATCTGAGAATAGACTCTGGATATGTAGAGGGAGAAGCATGATCCTGATGACATGGTGTGAGCAACCAGATCAAGCTGTGCCTGAAGCTACTGCTTTCCTGTCTAGTTACTTGGGCCAATAGATCCCGGTTGGTTTACTTGTGTCAATTTGAACTGTCTTCTGTCCCTTTGAACCGAAAGTCCTGACAGACACAAAATGTTACTCAAATTGTGTAGCCATACTAAATTCTTTTGCCTAAAATTTCATCTCTGTAGTAAAAGTGGACAAAAATGGCAAGAAAGCACCACGTGGATTTGGATGATGGATGCTCCAATAACCTCAGAAACCGTGTTCATTTTCAGCCCAGAACCCCCAGGACTCCCATGTTTAAACCTTATCTGGGAGACTCTACTTAATCCTCAATCTCTCCTCTAGCTTCTTTGAAATAGACAAGGGCATGCCCTTGATGAGAGAAGTTACCTGATTTCTTCTCCACTATTTTTTCATTGCGCAGCATGCTTTATTCCAACCACGGAATTTTAATTTCTTTCCCTCCTCCCCAAACATTACATGAATTATGGCTTCAATAACAGACTGTCACAAAGTCATGGGGTTTTTTGCCTTTTTTTTTTTTTTTGTAGCTACATAAGTCCTTTCTGTTTCAAATGCTTTATGTACTATCTTCGTGTAACCTGACAGTTTCTGTGGCACGAAAGAAAAGAAGGCGCCCACTTGGCATTCGTGAATGGAGCAGGGTTACAGGGAAGCTGTTATTAAGAGGTCGTGGAGAGGTCTGATTCACAGAAGTATTTTCGTGCCATTTTGCTACAGTGTGATGCATCAAGCAATGAACTCAGGGGAAAATTCAAATGCTACCTGGTGAAAATGTCATGACCTAATGGAACTAAGAAGAATCCGCATTTGAACCTCAACTCCAGGTTTACTGAGAGCCTTCACTTCTCATGTCCTGGCTAATCAAGGAAATTAGACTTGGGAACAGTATCCGAAAGCCTTGAGTCCATTCTTGCACCATAGCCGGCAGAAGGCTTCTACAACAGAAGTCAGATCTTGCTGCTCCCTGATTAAAAACTCCCAAGGCTGCCATGGAAATTGGAATCAAGTCCAAATTCCTGATGTGGCCCCAAAGTCCTGCAGCATCTGGCCTACCCACATCTCTGATCTGACCTGTTACCATTCACCAGGCTCAGTCACTTTGGCCTCTTAATCCCTTGAACAAATCAAGCTTATTCCTGCCCCAGGGCCTTTGAATGAGCTGTTACCACTCCACCCCTACTCTCTGCTCATCAATTATGTCACTCCAGACAAGCCCTTGAGGTACTGATATCCTCCCTACTTGTCTGTCTTCATCGCCCTCACCATTTTCCCCTGCTTTATTTTCCATGGGCATTTATCACTATGTGAAATTATCATATGAGCAGTTTACATTTTTTCTCAGGGTTGCGCCTCATTAGAATGTAAGCTTGGATGGGACCAGAATTTTCTTTAGTGATCCAATTTCCTGTTGTCAGAGTAGAGAAGTAGAATGAATAGCCAAAGCCCATGTAACTCAGGTATTTCCAAGAAACTCATACTTTGTAGGGAAACTGACTTGGGTTTCAGGCTCCATTTGCCAGCCTCATTTATTTCCGTATATTTAGTTATTATCCAGCCCCTTATAAGAGCACAGGGCAGTCAGGAATCATCCTGCCAGGGGCACTGCCCAGGGCATTGGTCAAGAATAGCCAATCCCTTTTCTGTTTTATCATAGGTTATATATATATATATATATTTTTTTTTTTAAATTGGAGGATAATTGCTTTACAGTGTTGTGTTAGTTTCTACTGTGTAACAGCCATGAATCAGCTAGCTATAGGTATACATATATCCCCTCCCTGTTGAGCCTCCCTCCCATCCACCCATCCCACCTCTCTAGGTCATCACAGAACAACAGCTGAGCTCCCTATGATAAACCATGATGGAAAAGACTATTAAAAAAAGAATACATATATAATGTAATCATTTTGCTGTATAACGGGAATTAAAAACATTGCAAATTAATTATACTTCAATAAATATAAATAAAAAGATTTTAAAAAACATTAAAATAACAGTCGATCCCCAACCAGCAGACAGACCACAACCCAGAAGTAAATCTGGAAACTGACTGGCGGCCGCCAGACCTGTGCTTCCACAGGGACGTTGCCAACGGCGGACAGAACAGATGGACTTTAGAGGGTCAGGCCCACCCAAAAATCCCATTTACACCACATGGAGCTAAAATGTTGTGCTTTTGTTGTACCTTATATTGTGTTCATTGCAAGAAAGCGATTGTTGGTGGGAAAAAAAGTGCCAAGTTTTATTTGTCTTGAAGACAGTGCTTTACCGGATAGCTGAGGGTGAGCAAGAATCTGCAGAGGACTTCTGGGCCACTAGAAGGCTTTGCAAGTTGTTGGTGCTTGTGCTTTAATACATCAAATACACTTCATCTCATACCACGATTGTGGTTTTGCATTTCTTTGACTTAAAATTTCTCCATCATGTCCCCTTTATGGTCACAATTATGGAATGATTAAGGTCACTTCCCTGGTGATCTTAATGGAAACAATGGAAAGAAAGTTTGTTGGCTAGGAAGGATGGGATAGACAAAGGGATTGATTGGGGGCAGGGGTGGACTGAGATAGGCTAAATTAAAACACATAAAGAAGTCCACATCCTAATCCTGGAGCCTGTGAATGTTGCCTCATATGCAAAAAAGACTTGGAAGGAGAGATTAAGGATTTTGAGATTGTCCGGGATTATCTTAGTGGCTCCAGTGTAGTAATGGCAAGGGTCCTGATGAGAGGAATGCAATATGAAGATGCTACCTTGCTGGCTTTGGAGATGGAGGAAGGGCACAGGGGCCAAGGAATGAGGAAGATATGAGAAGAAGCTGGAAGACATGAGAACGTGATTCTCTCCTGGAGTCTGCAGAAGGAGTGCAGCCCTGCAGACACCTTGATTCTAGGACTTCTGACACTAACCAGTCTGGTTTCATTGTTTCCACAATATAGAAAGGAGATGCAAAAGGAAGTGTTGAAAACACAAGGTTAAACTCGTCTTGGAAATCTCAAAAACCAACCTCACCCATGAAAAAATGATGTTTGTGGTAATCTCCACTCTTTCCCGGACTTCCCTGGTGACTCAGATGGTAAAGAATCTGCCTGTAATGCCCGAGATCTGGGACCCATTCCTGGGTCAGGAAGATCCCCTGGAGGAGGGCATGACAACCCACTTCAGTATCCTTGCCTGGAGAATCTCATAGGCAGAGGAGCCTAGTGGGCTACAATCCATAGGGTCACAAAGAGTTGGACACTACTGAAGCGACTTAGCACGCATGCCCCCACACACTCAATGAGAAAGTAGCCTGAACCTCCAACTGGCTATAAGAACAGCTAGCCAGTTTGGGGAGAATTTAATGGGCTCCTTTGAACCCAAGTGAGTAAAAAATTTGGAATCTTTTTTCTTTTTTTTTTTTAAGTTGGGTTTGCAGGCACCAGGGGCACTGACCCAGCCTTTGCACTGTGTCCTGGATTCCTGGTTCATTTGTTTCATTCCACGGGGAGGCCTGCCCAGTAAAATTCAACTCAATATTCTAAATAGTTCAATCACCAATTCTGCACCTAAGAGGCAATCCCTTCTGGGCAGGCTTCAGGGAAGACACTGACCCTGTATCCCTGTACATTAATAATTAAGAATCCTGATCATTAATTTTGCGTACTTAATCAAGGCTACTGAAAAGCAGATTGCAAATTCAGCCTGAGTCAGCTGTGGGAATTGGGAATTCCCAGACTTCTTCCGGAGAACCAGATGAAACACTTCCTTGTGTTTCTATAGGTCTCGGGGGTTCCACCCCAATAATGGGTCTGGTGCTGTGGTTGAGTTCTTCCACCATCAGCATGAACCAACCCGCCCCTTATACCTCCCCAAGTTACCCTGGGACACAGACACTGGTCTCCCAAGGCAGTCTTTCGGGACCTGCTGTTTCCCATAGTGACTCCCCTGAAGACACCCTGCTCGGGCACCCCAAGGGAACGCCCAGCCCTGTGAGCCTGGGAAGGGGCAGGACAAATATGATGTCTATGGCGATACCAGGCCCCCCACCTCCTCTCTGCAAGCTGTGCTATTCCAGTCGGTGCCTGTGAGTCACTCCGTGCCTTCACAACGCCCTGCAGTGCCGAGGGGAGCTCATTTTCTGGGCCTTGAAGCTTTGTTTAAAAGGTCAAGATGTGAAGGCAGCAGGGGAAGGAGTTTCAAACCTTAATGAAAAAAAGCATGTCAGTTTTGGTGAGAGTTCTATGGGAGCAGGGGTGCCCACCGGGGCGCCAGGAGAGCCAGGTTAGAAATGAGATGCTGGTGATGCTGGACCCTGGGACTCCACCCCGCCACCGCTGCCCATAGGTGACACGCCACTGGGCTCCTCTGGCTCCGCCCTCACCAAGGAGGACTCGACTCCGGGTGCAGGAGCCTAGCTGGGGAGCAGACAGATGCCCACATGGAGCGAACTTAGTGAAAGCGAGGCAGTCATTCTAGGATCCACCCTGCCTCCAGCCAACTCCCTCCAGCCCTGAGGTTAGTTTGTTTCTGATGCCCAAAACATCACCATTATTTTTCATTTCTGTTTCTGTTTAAGTAAAAAGATGCCGGGGCTGAGAAGGTCACCAAGCCTCATTATGGATTCGCACCTCAGGGTGCGTGAGTTTATCAGAGCCTTTCCTGAGAGCAGGTTTGGAAAGGAAAGAGGACAGAAGGCAAAGGGGCTGGCAGGAATATGGAGGAAGGGATTTAAAGGGAGAGTTGGAGTCGTACTGAAAGCACATCTTTTTGATAAAATTACGGTAAAATACACATAACGTGGGGCTTTCTGGTGGCTCAGATGGTAAAGAATTTGCCTGCAATGCTGGAGACCTGGGTTTGATTCCTGGGTTAGGAAGATCTCCTGGAGAAGGAAATAGCTACCCACTCCAGTATTCTTGCCTGGAGAAACCCACGGGCAGAGGAGCCTGGTGGGCTGCAGTCCATGGGGTCACAAAGAGTCGGACACGACTGAGCGTGTAGGGGAATTACTGTATTTACCATGTGCTGTGCTGCACTTTTCTCATGATATTCAGTGCAGTTCAGTTCAGTCGCTCAGTCGTGTCCAACTCTTTGTGTTAGTGTCTGACACACACGACATCAAATTTACTCTCTTAATGTTTTCGAGTGTACAGCTCAGTGGCATGAAGTATGCTCGCACTGTTGTGGAACATCACTGACACCCGTCTCCAAAATGTTTCATCTTCCCAGACTGAAACTCTGTCCCCATTAGACACTAACTGCTCCTCCCCCTCCCCTAGCCCCTGCCTCCCACTACCCTACTTTTCTGTCTCTATGAATCTGACTCCTCTAGGGACTTTATATGAGTGTAATCATATAGTATTTGTCCTTCTGGACTGGCTTATTTCACTGAACATAATGTCTTCAAGGTTTATCCACATTGCAGTAGGTGTCAGAACTTCCTTCATTTTAAGGTTGAGCAATAATAGTCCATTGTGTGTATATATAATTAATTCCGAGGTGGCACTAGTGGTAAAGAGTCCGCCTGCCAATGCAGGAGACTTAAGAGACGCAGGTTCAATCCCTGGGTTGAGAAGATCCCCTGGAGGAGGGCATGGCCTCCCACTCCAGTAGGGTTGGCCAAAAAGTTCGTTAGGGTTTTTTCGTAAGATGTTATGTAAAAAATATATATACCCATATATGTACACACACACACATATGTATATATACTGCATCTTATATAACATTTGTTGATATTCATTCATAGGTGGCCATTTGGGTTCCTTCCATCTATTGGCTGTTATGAATAATGCTGGTATAAACATGAAAGGACAAATCTCTCTTCTTAATCCTCTTTTTAATCCTTTGGGGTATATCTCCAAAAGTGAAATTGCTGGATCATGGAGTAATTCTATTCTGAATTTTTTAAGGATCTGCATCCTGTTTTCCATAGTCACTGCCCCATTTTATTTTCCCACCAACGGGGCACAACGGCTCCAATTTCTTCACATCCTCTCCAACACTTCTTATTTCCTGAAAAGCAGATTTTTTTTGGTTTCTTAAGCAAAGGGGGAGTCAAGCAGGAAGGCAGGAAAAGAACTGTAAAATCAAAAAAGCTCTATTTTTAGAGTAAATTGTTAGGACTCAGTTATTCTTTCAAATAAACATTCTGTAATTATGGAAAGTTAAGCAATTAGCAATTTCAAACCACCAACTGATCGTTAACTAATATTCACCGAGTACGTACGATGTTTCCTGAGATAGGTACTGGGGATACTGTGATGAATAAGATGGCAAAGACCTCTGCTACCTAGGAGCTGTCATTATTGCAGGGTGGACAGACAGACACAGAAGTGAAGATGTGATCGACCAATAAAGTGATGAGACACACAAGAAGATAAAAGCTGAGTGAAGCCACATAATTAAAGGAAGGGGACGGGTAGCTGGAGGCAGGGAAGGTCTAGCTGAGGAGGCAACTGACCCTGAAGAGCAAGAGGCTGGTGGCTATTTAAAAAGGAGGGAGCAAAGTTCTAAGCAGAGAAAGTCACGGCACACTGAGACCAGCTTGGTGGTCTGAGGAGCAAAAAGAAGGCCAGCATGAACAGAACTTCAGGAATCAAAGATGGAGAGGCAGATGACAAGGCTGAGCAAGACAGCAGCCACAGGGAGGAGTTTTGTTGTTATTTTGGGAGAAGGTTTTTACTCCAAAGAGCAACATAGTCTGGTTTGAGTCACAGGATCACTCTAGATCATGCTAGAAACTGATTGTAGGACATGAAGAAGGGAGGTAGGCAGGCCAATTAGGAGACTGTTTCATCATTCAGGCAGGAGAAAATGGCAGCCTGTGCTGTGGGATTGGAAATGGGAGGGCTGAGGGCTGTCGGAGAGTGAGGTGTAAAAGAAGCATTTAGGCCTGAGCAGTTGGAGGGATGACCATTTACTGGAATGAGAAAAACTAGGAGAGGCAATGGTTTGGTGGAGAGAACATGGGAAGTTTTGTTCTGGCCCCTATATGACTGAATAGACCTTTACGTGGGGATGCCTAGCAGACAGCAAATGAGACATTTCTCTAGGGCTTTGTGCAGTGGCCACACGATGAAACAGAAGAGGTGTGTCCAGGGTCCCAGCCAGTCTCGTCTGGGTGGAGTTCAGTGAGTCATCCCCTTCCACCTTCCCTGGGCTCCTCCCTGACACCCCAGCTCCCAGTGGCCTGTTGATGGTGGTGGCCAGTTACCTTGTCGAGCTGGCGGGCCCTTGCGGGAAGGCCTGCATAATGGGGCCTCAGGCGATGGTCTCCTTGGGAAGCTTCCTTAAGTGCATTTTCCTAGAACAAAAGGAAAGGGCATCGTGAGATGACGTCCTAACACACGGATGGGGGTGAAGGGTTCTGACTTGAAATCAGATTGGGGTTGGGTGTGATTCTGTGATTCACAAGCCTTGTGGTGTGGGATGCGTTTCTTTTCCTCTTTCCAGGCCATGAGTTTCCAACTCTATAAAACGGGAGGAGTGATACTTTACGATGATGTTATGAGTGGATAATAAAATAATATCTATAAAGCCTGTAGTGAAGTGTCCAGAAGATAAATCACATCTGATACATTGTGTGCTGACCTGCACTGCACCCTTGTGTCCTAAAGAGGCAATGGAACTGCTCTTCATCTGGAGTTTATGTCAAGCTCTGACCTGCCCCCTTTCCTCACAAGCACTGCTCCAAACATATTGCCATAATAAACAATACAGAAAACACTTAGAGGTTTGTCTTGCTCAAAAAGAAGGCAAAAAAAAAAAAAGAAAAGAAAAAATCTGTGAGGACTATGGAAGGTTGGAGCACATGTCATGAGTGGAACTCCTGGGACTCTCCAGATTTCAAGTTCAGAAAATTCTGAGTCCTCTCCTCTGCCTAATTTTCCAGGCAGAAAAAATGAGGAGTCCAATTATGTTAGGCTATGAAGAAGTGAAAGTATCCTACCTGAGGCTAGAGACTTGAGCCAAGGTACTGCCTGAACCAAAGCTGAGGTCAAGTCCCCAATTCCCAAAGAAGGCTGCCCAGAGCTCTGGCACAGACAAAGTATTGCAGTGGAGAGGCAGGGAGACAAGACCCACTGGCTCAGTGGTATCACCTGTGCAGGAACTCTGAGCTACCAATAATAGAACCCAATTCAAGACCAGGAGCACCCATGGGACAGTACAGAATGACAAAGGAGTAAGACAAGAGCAGAAAGTGAGCGCAGACAAGGAAAGAGAGATAGGGGGTGAAAATCTCCCATAAAAGATGAGTCTGAAAACAGAAATTCCAAAACACAGAAAGAAAACTCACACTGCTAAAGAGATTCAACAAAATCAGTAACCAGGATGAACTGACTCCGGAAGAAATAAAAATAATCAAGTGATCTGAAAATGACGCATCAGTGAGCAAGCTGAGGGTTCTCACAAAGATAAAGAAGGACACCCACTAAAAAGCGCAAGGAAGAAGCAATGGGGACAATTAGTGTCCCACGCTGGGAGGTGACAGCAACAGCCACCTGCAGTCAGGTCTGCAGGTTTCTTCGCTAGATTCTTCAAGTGTGTTCTCTGTTCGTCTCCTAAGTGAGCTCCTGTCTGGGGATCACCCACATCTGAATTGACTTGGGAATCTCCTTTGTAATACTTCAAGAGGTCTGAACTTGGGCTCATTCACACTCACGATAAGAAAGGAACAGGAACCATAGGGTTACAGACACCTCCCACCAGGAGAAAGGGCCCTCCTGCTGTTTTCAGGTCCTGTATTTCAGCCAAGCCCCTTACCCTGGGCCACAGTCATTACAGTCTCCTCCCCTTATGGCATCTTCCGTGTGTGGTTCTGGAGAACAACGATCCCCAGCCTATGAGAAACTGCTTCCCTCCTCTGAGATGTTCCCAAAGGCATGAATTCATTTCCCCCTTTCTTATGTAAAGCAACCACAATGTAATCCCCTGCCGGCTCCTTGGGGGACCTGGAGACATTGTGGGATATCCCACATGAGAACCACTGGCAATCACAAGGGATAGGTACACTCACCCACACCCCTCACTCTTGACCTTGGAAGTCTTGGATACCCCAAGGTGAAATAAAGGCAGCCATGTCTCAGAGAGAAACTTGTCTCAGGAGAAACTATTTTTCTTTAAAGCAGGAGTTGATATTACTATATTATTTTTTAAAGATTTTTTTTTAACATGGGCCATTTTTGAAGACTTTATTGAATTTGTTACAATATTGATTGTATTTTATGTCTTGGGTTTTTGGCCATGAGTCATGTGGGATCTTAACTCCAGGCTAGGGATTGAACCCATACCCTCTGCATTTGAAGGGGAGGTCTTAACCACTGGACAGCCAGGGAAGACCCCAGGAAAAACTTTAAGGAGGGGTATGGAGAAGGAAATGGCAACCCACTCCAGTGTTCTTGCCTGGAGAATCCCAGGGACATGGAAGCCTGGTGGGCTGCCGCCTATGGGGTCGCACAGACTCGGACACGACTGAAGCGACTTAGCAGCAGTAGACTGTCGGTACTGAGGTCATTCTGTCTAAATACAAACTCGAGCTGGTTCACGTGTAAGACCTATGACCTCAGACAGGTTGCCTGGTATCTCTACCCTCTCTAAGATGGAAGGATATGAAAGCCATTGGGAGGACTGAATGAGATGGTTCTCCTAGAGTTCCTAGCATTTCCCTGCACACGATGGCGGCTCAAGCAGGGGTCACCTTCCCTACTGCAGGCACCACTCTCACTCTGCACACCTTCCACAATCTGCCATAACCACCCACCCAGTTCCTGCTGTCACCTTCCTCTGCGCCTCCCCTAGAAGAGTGGACTGCAAGAAGGCAACATCGGGAAGAGAAGCAGGGCTGGCTCTTCCATTCAGTTTTCTGGCGGTTGTAGGAAAGTTGCATTCATCAATTTCATCTCTATTCCATCTCAGTGATTCAAGGTCAGCTGCTTAACCTGATGAAATCAATCTTCAAGAGAAAAAAGCCCAGGATCTAAATCCAGTCCAGGAAGCCCCGATCTACAGTATCCCCAGGTAAAAGGGGAGGGAGGGGGGTACATGGCCATCTCTTCCCCCAAATTGGTCCAAGCATGAATCTGCACTCGGGGTACCACTTACTGTAGCGGTTCTCCCACCTCAAGGAACTAGAAACAGAAAGAGCTGCTGAGAACCAAACTCAACCCCAAACAATTCTCTGCTCCACAGCAAACGGTTTAGCAGAGGCCAAACCCCCTTACACAGTGATGCTGAAAGAACCTATTCAGCACCCAACATGTCCAGGTAAAAGCCCAGAGAAGAGTGAAGAAGGATGCCGCTTGAGCTACACGGACTATGTGATTTACTTGCCAAATTATAGCATCTCATTTACCCGGTCCTGTCATTTAGCCCTGAAAAAGCCCAGAGGTGGGCATGGGGCAGGGGGACACATGTGGCCTCGCCCTCCATGCAGCAGTGACAGCAGGCAGTGGTCCTCCCCACCCCCTAGGGTGACAGGGCTCGGATGCTCCTCAGACATGCACGTGTCTTGGATTGCTTAGGGGAAAATCCAGAAAATGCCTACTGCTGAGGCTTCCAGTCCCATGAAGATGCTGAGAAGTAGGAAGACTTACCCTGGAAGCTTTCATCATTGACACCGTGCAGGACCAGAGCTGCCCACCCGGGGAAGCTGTCACCGCTCCAACGAAATCTAGCCCTTCTGGATTAATCAGCACCACCAAGGAAGGGCCACTAAGCAAGAGATAGAACACCTTACATACTGGTCGCATGCTTGAGACCAGAAGGCCCCCCAGAGATGTGGGCTTTTAGTTGCAACACGACAAAATGAGACTCGCCAACAGGCGCGGGTGCACGAGCTATGACAATTCACAGGAGAAGGAGGAGGAGGAGGAGGAGGATGGGGTGGACTTAATATAATCTGACATTCCTGCTGAGTAACGAGGCTTTTCACAGCCTGGGGTAAAGGCAGCCAGTCACACCAGCGCCCAGATCACAGGTGTGCACACACACCTCCCTGCCACAGAGTGATCTGTGCCCCTCTGGCACCTCCTGTGCCAGGGGTTTGACACTGTTGACTACTGGGCACATCCGAGGACCCAGGAATTGAATCTGACAGCACACGCCCACTGCCTGGAGATGCAAAGCCAGTGACTCATGCATCACCAGGACTGTGATAACAAAGAACTTTCCGAGCACCAGCTGTATGAAATCACCCTCTAAGCTCCATCTTCTTGACCTGAAATAATGATTGTGAAGAGAGGAAAACCAGCCTCTGTGTAACTGTTCGCTTCCTGGGAAATGGTCCAGCTTCCCTGTCCTTAGGAGACTCTCAGCATCATGTTGGGAGCAGACTGGATCTTGGATACTTTACATTTAAAGCCATCCAGGTAAGAGGACTTAGGATTCACCAAACAGTGGATGCACGAGACAGAGTCTACCCTGTAGAAATCAAAACACATGGTTTTTTGAATCTAGTTATCTGTAACCACAGATAGAAAAGGGCACGGTCTTTATTTCCACTTTGCAGATAAACATTTGGAAGTTAGGATGAACTCCCAGCAGGCTGATTTGAGAGCTCTGGCATCTGAGCTGAAGAATTCTGAGGCCAGTGACCCCTGAAGCCTGAGTCATGGGATTAAGTGCAAACTGCCAGTGAAACTAAAGGGAGGACCCAGGACAGAGTGAGAGAAACAGAGATGTTACAACAGGCAGAACAAGAGGCTCCTGCAAAGGGATGGTCAGGAGTGATGGGAAACAAGTGTGCGATGTCCTAGAAGCTAAGGAAGCACAAACTTGACAATGACGGTCCCCAGCATCAATTGTTGCCCAAGCCAGGTGAGGACCAAAGATGTTTAGTGGTTGAGGCACTGAAAGTGTTTCCCATGACCTCCAGGAGAGGTGCTGAGAGAGAACCTTCCTACACTGTTGGTGGGAATATAAACTGGTGCAGCCACTATGGAAGACAGTGTGGATGTCCTTAAAAAACTAAAAATAGAGTCGCCATATGATCCATCAATCCCACTCCTGGACATATATCTGGAGAAAACTGTAATTCAGAAAGATCCATGCACCAGGATGTTCAAAGCAGCACTATTTACAATAGTCAAACCATGGAAGCAACCTAAATGTCCACTGACAGATGAGTGGATAAAGATGTGGTACATATGTACAGTCGAATATTACTTAGCCAAAGAAAGAATGTAATAATGCCATTTGCAGCAATATGGATGGACCTAGAGACTATTATACTAAATGAAGTAAGTCAGAAAGAGAAAGTCAAATATCATATGACATCACTTATATGTGGAATCTAAAAATATGAATAAACTTACTTACAAAACAGAAGGAGACTCACAGACAACAGAAAACAAACTTATGGTTAACAAAGGGGAAAGATAGAGAGGGATAAACTTGGGATTAACATTTACACATCAGTAGCTCAGGCTTCCCTGGTGGCTCAGAGGTTAAAGTGTCTCCCCAATGCGGGAGACCCGGGTTCGATCCCTGGGTCGGGAAAATCCTCTGGAGAAGGAAATGGCAACCCACTCCAGTATTCTTGCCTGGAGAATCCCATGGATGGAGGAGCCTGGTAGGCTACAGTCCATGGGGTCGCGAAGAGTCGGACACGACTGAGCGACTTCACTTTCACTTTCAGGTCAGTGGTAAAAATCTGCCTGCTAATGCAGAAGATGCAGGAGACATGAGTTTGATCCCTGGGTCAGGAAGATGCCCTGAAGAAGGAAATAGAAACCCACTCCAGTATTCTTTCTTGGAAAACATGGACAGAGGAACATGGTGGGCTATAGTCATGAGCTTGCAAAGAGTCAGACAGGACTGAGTTACTGAACAACAATAAATGTATGAAATTGAAAACAGCACAGATCTACTGTACAGCACAGGGAACTATATTCAATATCTTATAATAACCTATAATGGAAAAGCATCTGAAAAAGAATATATATATATATATTTAACTGTATCACTTTGCTGTACACCCGAAACACTGTAAATCAACTATATTCAATTTTTTTAAGTTTTTTTTTAAATTTTTAAATAAAATAAAAAGAGAGGTGCTGAGGAGGGACTAGCAGAGGTCACCTTGTGACTGATGGGAGAGAAAGAGGTCCAGAAACTGAGAGGTGATAGTTCTTGGAAGAACACTGGGTTGAAAAGGAGGAGTGAGACAAAGACGAACCTCCTAGGGACATGGGCGACCATGGCAAAGTGACGATACAGGCTTTGGAAGCAGCAGTGTGGGAGGTAACAAAACCAGCGACTCCATCTTTCCACTGCAAGTAAACGGATGTTGGAGGGGATAGACCCTCCAGGGAAATCCAGTTACAGCTGCAGGCAGTCATGCTCATGCAAGCAGCCCGAGACGAAAACAGGCGCACCAGGAAATAGCAAGGGGCAGGAGAGGATCACAAAGCACTCTGGGGATGACAGCACTTGAGGGGAGATGAATGAACATTCAATTTCACTGCAGCTGCGATTCATGGCACTTCTACTCTGAACCGGGAGCTGATCTAACCCTTTGCTTTCTTCTTCTTTCTAAAAGCTCATCCAATTCTCATCACATCCCTGTGAGGTGGACATTGCTATCCCCGCTTGGTGCACAAGGGAACTAAGGCACCAAGAGTTAAGTAACCTGAATAAGTAGCCTCCACGTAGCAGGTGAAGGAGAGGGATCTGAGCCCAAGTGGGGATGCTCATGAGCACTGGACCACACTGATCCCTGCACCCCAACACCCTGCATTCTTTTTCTGAAGAACAAGGTCCTGCAGCTTTCCTGGTCCTGAGAGCTGTCAATGGGCTCAGAACTGCCTCCAGTTGGGAGGAGTGGGGATTCTGAGAGACCTGGGACAGTGTTCCTCGGGCTGCGGGCCACAGATACAGTCTTCGGGGTGGTCTATGAAAAAAAATGGTATTTTTTGTGAAATCTGAAAAGAATAAATATGAGCATATTCCGTGCCTCCTTACCACTCAGTACTGAATTTTTAAAAAGCATTTGTTATTTGTTTATTTGGCTGTGTTGGGTCTTAGCTATGGCATGTAGACCCAGTCACAGCATGTGGACCTAGTTCCCTGGTCAGGGATTGAACCCAAGCCCCTGCACTGGGAACCTGGAGTCTTAGCCACTGGGAAACCAGGGAAGTCCCCGTACTAAACATTTGTGTGAGTGTGAGTGAGTGTGTGTGTGTGTGTCTGCACTGACTTGAAGAATTACCATCTTGACTGCCCTAAGATAATGAAAAGATAACAAAGTCTAATCAAAATGGTGTTTTCATGCACAGTGAAAGCCACACACCTTCACGTGTGCTTAAGAATCAAAGATTTTGTAGGAGTTTGAAAGAGATCAGCAGTTGGAACGTTGAATCAACTTTCAGGCAACTGTCAAAGGGCATTATCCTTACAAAAAAAAATTCAGCTTAAGTAAAATTGTATCATCTGACACATTAAGTTACAATAAGTTTGGATCTTGAAATTTATTGTCTTCACTCATTTGTTTCTTTCTAATCTGTTCATTCATGTTGGCTTTATGGTTTAGAAAAGCTGTAAACATTTATAAACTAGTTTTATCACGGGGCACATGTAATTACATTATAAATATAAATATATGATCATATTATGTTCAAATATACTAAAGGCTATGTTGTGTAATATGCAAGTCTAATAAAATCATATTATGTAAGAATGATGTAATCATCAATTATAATAATACATAGTAAAAACAATTAAAATCAACACTGGGCTATGCTTAATAATATTTTTCTTTCTGAATGGTCTTCCTGAGTGGTTCTAGGCTAAAGGCATGGGCAGGGAAGATGAAGTGACTGGAAAAGAGGAAGGCAAGAAAGGGAACAGGAGTGTCTGACAGTGAGCCTAGGGTGAGAGCCACAAGGAAATGGGGAAGGGATAAATACAGAGTGGAAGGAGCTTCCTCTGCTCCTGTCCAGGGTCCTGACCGTTGCTGAGCCCCACTCCTGCTCCCTGTGGTCAAGGCCTGGGACAGCTCTCGAAGTCATCACAGGGTTTGGAGAAAACGTTAGAACTGAGGACCTGGGTTTGCTACTTAATTCTAGCATATACCAAGTGTGGTTCTGAGCAAATTCTTTAATGCTCTGTGCATTCCTGGCAATTTAAATGAGATACAAAATAGATAACTAATAAGAAACTTCTGTATAGAACAGGCAATTCTACTCAAGACTTTTTATTGGCCTACATATAGGGAAAGAATCTAAAAAAGAGTGGATATATGCATATATGTAAATGATTCACTTTGCTGTACACCTGAAACTAACACAACATTGTAAATCAACTATACTCCTATATACTTTTTTTAAAGAGATAATGCATATAAGCACACTTCGCAATCTGTAAAGAGCAATTTGAATGTGAACAATTGTTTTGCCAATAAAGGGGCTGCCTCTGTTTTCCTATAATGCTCTGGGATTCAGGGCAGGGAGAGACAAATTTGCATCTCCAAGTCCCCTTCTGCATTCAGAAAAATCCATAAATGTGCATTTGCTTTCACTATGATACATGCAATTCCTTGACCTGTTTGATATTCAGGCATCGTCCATATGCCAATAATGCAATTATAGAGAAGCATACTGTGCCATTTAAAAGCTATTTTTCTAATATAGGTGAGAGACCAGCTGAAATGGAAAAATGTAACACACTAAGCAGGTTCTAATGTAAGTTCATGACCTAGAGAAACATTTGCATTTGAAAAAAGGCTTCTCTCAGTAATTGTATTTCATTAATTTATAAGTACCTACAATGTGCTTGGGCTTCCCTGGTGGCTCAGTAGGTAAAGAATCTGCCTGCAGTGCAAGAGACCCAGGTTCAATCCCTGGGTCAGGAAGATCCCCTCGAGAAGGAAATGGCAGCCCACTCCAGTATTCTAGCCTGGAAAATCCTACGGACAGAGGAGCCTGGCTGGCTACAGTCCATGAGGTCACAAGAGTTAGACACCACTTAGCAACTAAACCACCACAACAATGTGGGCTTGGTTCTACTAATGTTTGTTAAAAATAAATTTACTGAAACTGATGCTTGGTTCCCATTGGCCACTATCATCAGAACCCAGGCTGCCTCCAAAGATAGCTATTCTCTACCGAAAACGGTGGGGTTGTGTTACAGAGGAGAGCCAATTTTGACTCCATGTTGGATCTGTTTCTTTTACTTTAACTTTTGCTTCCCATTGTTTTTGTTCACTAATAGGGTACTGTTCATACATAATGGCCTGCCTCAGGGAACCCTGCCCCTCTGCCTGAATGTTAAACCAAAATGCTTTTGTTCAGGATCCTATCCACCTATGGATGACTGCAGGAAGGAAGTTTAAACAGAACTACCATATAATCCAGTAATTCTGCAGGAGGAGAAGGGGACAACAGAGGATGAGATGGTTGGATGGCATCACTGACTCAATGGACATGAGTTTGGGTGAACTCTGGGAGTTGGTGATGGACAGGGAGGCCTGGCGTGCTGCGGTTCATGAAGTCGAAAAGAGTCGGATATGACCGAGTGACTGAACTGAACTGAAAGCTATGGTTTTTCCAGTAGTCATGTGCGGATGGGAGAGTCGGACCATAAAGAAGGCTGAGAGCCAAAGAATTGAAGCTTTCAAATTGTGGTGCTGGAGAAGACTCTTGAGAGTCCCTTGGACAGCAAGGAGATCAAATCAGTCACTCCTAAAGGAAAGCAACCCTGAATATTAATTGGAAGGACTGATGCTGAGCCCGAATCTAGAGCCAACTCATTGGAAAAGACCCTGATGCTGGGAAAGACTGAAGGCAGTAGGAGAAGGTGGTGACAGAGGATGAGATGGTTGGATGGAATCACTAACTCAATGGACATGAGTTTGAGCAACCTCTTGGAGATAGTGAAGGACAGAGAAGTCTGATGTGCTGCAGTTCACAGAGTCACAAAGAGTTGGACATGACTTAGCAACTGAAAAACAACAACAAAGATATATACCCAAAAGAATGGAAAACAGATGTTCAAAGAAATCCTTGTACATATATGTTCACAGCAGTGCTATTCACAATGCCCAAAAGATGAAAACAACCCAGAGAGATGGCCACATAAACGAAATGCAGTCTCTCCAATGAATGGCATATCATTCAGCCATAAAAAGGAATGAAGCACTGACATACACTACAAGGGGGATGAACCTCAAAAACAGCATGCTAAGTGAAAGAAGTCAGACATGAAAGGTCACATACTGTATATGTCTGATATGAAACATAAAAAATAGGTAAACCCTCAACTTTAAAAAATTTGTCACCCTCCCTCCAGCAACAGAACCTGAAGTGTTATGAGAGAAGAAAGGTTATTCCCCAATCATTTCTCCATGAGGTTCTCCTGTTGGAAGAGTATCTCCCTCATGGAGAGCCACTTCAGACAACTGGTCTTCTAGAAGCAAACAATGCTGCATTTGGTCCCCAAACAACAAGTAGCAGACTCCACTAGTGCTAGAGGAAAAAGTTGAGACCTGCTCCTGCCAAAGGGACTTTCAGAGACACTTTTTCTATACATGACTTCGGGATAACCTGCTGAATTTAGAACCAAATCCCTGCATAAAATGCGACTCTTCCATAGGCTTGTTCAGGGTACACAACGCATAAGAATTTAAAAACCGTATCCCACCTATTCCCCTCAAAGAAGTTAAAGATGGCTTGTAATTAAAATATTTATCCAATAGGCAGTTAAGAATAAAAAAGAACCAAATATAGAAAAATGTATTCCAGGAAATCATATCAAGGATTTTACCCACTGATGGAACATCACATTTGAGTACAGAACTTGCCAGCTTGTAATTGGAAGGACAAATTATCAGAACATTGTTAATGTAAAAGATGAACTGCCTAGGATCCTTCTACAAAGAACATAGCAATAGAAAATATATGTGTGTCTTTTTTAAAAAGCTTTTGATTTTCCAAGGGATGGTTTATTATTATTGTTACAAATTGGTACCACTGCCTCAAGAGCTTTGACGTCCTACACTCCTGCCAATCTAGAGGCTTTCTTTCCTTCACCTCATTTCAAATCCTTGCTCATGGAAACTTTTGAGTTATATGAGCAAATGGAAATAGTGATGCTGCAAACTGGTCCAACCAGGCAGAGTCAGCCTATAAACTTGGGCAAACTGAATAGCCAGTCACACAGTAAGACCAAGTTTCACCCCCAGAAACTGACCACTCTGATTGATTATTAACTAGATTTGCCTTGTGACTGAGGGACCTCTGTTGCTGCTGCTGCTGCTAAGTCACTTCAGTTGTGTCCGACTCTGTGTGACCCCATAGACGGCAGCCCACCAGGCTCCTCCATCCTTGGGATTCTCCAGGCAAGAATACTGGAGTGGGTTGCCATTTCCTTCTCCAATGCATGCATGCATGCTATGTCGCCTAGGTCATGTCCCACTCTGTGTGACCTTATGGACAGCAGCCCACCAGGCTCCTCCATCCACAGGATTCTCCAGGCACCTCTAGGTGTTCAAAACTACATATTTGAGTTTAGGTCTAAATGTCTTTTGTTCACATTGTGTT
Source organism: Neotragus pygmaeus (assembly GCA_006410875.1). Classification (NCBI taxonomy): domain Eukaryota; kingdom Metazoa; phylum Chordata; class Mammalia; order Artiodactyla; family Bovidae; genus Neotragus; species Neotragus pygmaeus. The sequence goes on from SJYV01023749.1 coordinate 1,399,606, forward strand.
GCATCTATTATCGTAGAAAATAGACAAAATTCCTTTCCCACCTCATTGTTTCTGATTTTTCTTTTGCCCGTGCTGTGAAGCATGCAGGATCTTAATTCCTTAACCAGGCACTGAACCTTTGTCCCCTGCAGTGAAAGCATGGAATCTTAACCACTAGACCACCAGGGAAGTTCCTAGATGTTTCAGATATTTTTAAGTTAGCCTTTATTTTATTTTATAACTAACAGGCAGTATTATATTAGTTTCAAATGTATAGCATAGTGATTTGATATTTTTATACATTATGAAATAATCACTGCAACAGGATTGGTTGTGATCTGTCACGACACAAAATTCTTATGGCATTGCCAACTCTATTCCCTATGTGCACATCACATCCCTGTGACTTCGTTATTTTATATTTTACAATTGGATGTTTGTACCTCATCTCCCTCATCTACTGCATCAAGCCTCCAAATCCCCACCCTTCTGGCAACCACCCATTTGTTCTCTGTATCTGTGAGTCTCTTTTTATTTTGTTGTTTGTTCGTTTGTTTTTTTAATTTTATATATAAGTGAAATCATCCAGTATTTGTCTTCCCCTAACTGACTTATTTCACTTAGCAGATTCATTCATCTTGCCACAAATGACAAGGTTTCATTCTTTATAGTGGCTGAGTAATATTTCATTGTGTGTATACCACATCTTCTTTATCCATCCATCTGTTGATTGGTACTTCATTAACTTTTTAGATTGAAGTAAAACACACACATTCTTCAGCTTAAAAAGTTAATGAAGTTTCCATCAATAGATGGATGGATAGGGAAGATGTTTAGCCTGAAGTGAAACACACACATGCTTCCCAGGTAGTGCTAGTGGCAAAGATGCTGCCTGAGGCAGGAGATATAAGAGACACAAGTTTGATCCCTGGGTTGGGAAGATCCCCTGGAGAAGGAATAGCAACCCACTCCAGTATTCTTGCCTGGAGAATCCTATGGACAGAGGAGTCTGGCAGGTTACAGTCCATAGGGTCGCAAAGAACTGGACATGACTGAAGCAACTTAGCATGCACGCAAAACATACACATACACACAAAATCACACAAATGATAGGTGTGTGGCTCTGTTACTTTTTACAAAGTGCAAATATCAGCACAATCACAGCTCAGATCAAGAAATAGAACTTTTCAGTAGCTCCAAAATGTCTCTCCTGCTTTCTCCCAGTCAAGATTCTCCCAAAAGGTAACCACTAATTGTTTTGCCTGCCTGCTAATTTTATATAAATGAATACAAATGATTGACAGAAATAGGGGTGTGTATGAGAGAAAGAGAGATAGGGAGGGAGGGAGAGGCATGAAGAGGAGAGAGGGAAAATGGTTTCTGGGACTGGAGTGGGATTCTTACCCATAGACACTATTTTTGATCAAAAAATCACCCCATGGTTACTGCCTTCAAAATGAAAGTGTTCCCAGAATAGGTTGACACTTTTAGTCCCTATACTTAATAATGATTGACTCAATTTATCTCAAAATAGAAGCTCAAGAAGAAAGAGCAAACTCTTGCTTGATTTTATGAATCCTCCNGCTGTAGTTGTGTATTTTCAGATGTTGGAATTGGTCCATGGGATACTCCAGGGCAGATAGGAGAGTATGGTTTACCTTACTGACTTTGCTCCTAAAAGTTTTGCCTTCTGCCTCTGTAAGTGACATTCCTAGGGGTAGACTTATCTTCCATGAATCCCATTTGACACTGGTGATGCAGGTTGTAGGATGCTGGACTAGGAAGAAGGAATCACATCCAAAGTATGAAGTTGGTGGAGATACAGAAAAAGCAGATTGAGACTTGACCACGAAGCCCCCCACTCCCCCACCAGCCAGCTGTATTACTGTCAGCAGATTACTTAACCTCTCCATTTCCCTGCCTCATCTGTAGAAATGAGCATCATGACCCATGTACCCTTGCAAGGTTATTGGGAAGATTGAAATAAACAGCTCATGTGAAAGATCCCGGTAGACATGATAAAGAAAACAAGTGTAAGTTTCTGATGTCCCTGTGCAGAATTCTCAATTCAGGCTGTATAACACATATGGTGTATCTCAAATTTGCAAAAGAAAATCTTTTCCTATCACAAATTCCCCAGCCTCAGGGAAGAGAGGAGGCATCCTGATTTCTTTGGATGGAGGAAATGAGATCACCTCCCTGTCTGGCATGGAGAAGTCATTAGAGGGTCCATGTCTGTGCTCCAAGCTAAGCCTAGATCATTTTTTAAACTTCCCCTTTTGCTCAGGCTGGACTCAAAGTGAGAGTCTTGCTAGTTTCAAGCATTTTTGCTCTTACTCTGTTTCTCTCCAGATCAGATATCAACAAATCCATTTTCGCTCATGCAGGATCACTAGCCTCCAAGAGCTGACAAAAGCAAAATGCATGCCTGTAGAATCCTTCCATGTGGAAGGGAAAGCCTCAGGATTTCTCAGGATTATACAAGAGAGATTATTCAAAATGGCATCATATGAGTGAAATTGCCCCCAAATGTATTATGTGACCCAAGTTATCTAAATAGTCATCCACGTTTAAAATTGGGAAAGTAAGTATTTAAAAATGAATATTTACATTTTCTGGTGAGAAAAATTAGAGACTTTGACAATCCTGGGTCTACATTTCCATATGGCCACACTTAGTCATTAACATCCAAGCTTCTTTTTTATCTTTAATCCTAAGTGTCCTTATGCATCCCTGAGCTCCTCAGGAAGCTGCACCTCAGAGAGATCAGATGACTTAAGGGAGCTCACACTGCTGGTTCGTGTCAGAGCCTGAACCTTCATCCAGGCATTCCGAGCCCATCCTCTGCACCTGCCACCCTCTCTCCCCTCCCAAGCAGGAGACTAAGGCCGCACACACATTAGTACACACTACTGTGAAAGCATCCCGTCTGTGCCACCCTGCAAGCCGGAGTCTACACACTTGAGCTTTTGAATGTCTTTGCTATAGTAAGCAAGCACATTTTCCAAAGTGGAAAAATAGATTTTACAGGAGTTGCATCAATAGAGTGAGTCACAAGCGTTACAGGCAGCTGAGAACCCAACTGATTTTACATGCTCTCGAGTCAAGGGCGGTGACAAACTTGGCTTCTCCCTCCCATTCTTCTTCTACCTTGTTTTCAAGAGATCATGTGGGGGCCACCATGCTGTAGTACCAAGTAAGCAGGGGGCCATGCGGCGTGAGCCTGAGGGGTGATAAAAGGGGAGGACGTGCCTGTGACCCTGTAGACTCTCTGCAGCTGGTTGTCATTTACCTTCTGTGACCTTCTTAGACCAGGCGTCAGCAAACCATGCCCCACAAGCCAAATCCAGCTTGCCTCCTGTTTTTGTGAATAAAGTTTTATTGGAACACAGTCATGCTAACTCATTTACAAAATGATTTTCTTTTTTTCAGAAGCAGTTCAATTGTGCACGGCAGTGCATGGTGTCTGTGACTCAGAGATGCAGTCATGTCCAGTGGAATGAGATCTAGGACACCAGAGATTCATGAACAGAGAGCAGAATATATGCATATTCTCCCCAAACATCTATAATGACAGAGATTTCTGTAAATATATGCACATCTGTTGTTGAATGTTTTTTGTTTCCTTCTTATTTCCCTTTACCATTAACCCTTGAACAATTCAGGGTTGGGGCACTGACACTCCATGCTGTGGAAAATCCACATGGAAATTATAGGTGTCCTTCCTTACACACATTCCCTCCATATCCACATGGTTCAGACTCCTGTTGTTAAAGAAGCTATACAGTATTCTCCGAATGCTACATAGAGAAATAAAGAAGGAAATAGAGATTTCTAGAAAATGTGGTCAAGGAAAATGATTCTGAGAAGAGGTGTCTAAGCAGAGACCTAAAGACAGTGAGGGAGCCGGGTGGACATCTTGGGGAAGGACATCCAAGCAGAGGTGATGAAACTGAGCAGGACCCTGTGGGACTCCTGGACATGGAAGCCTTCCTAGTCAGGGAAGGGGGAGGATGCAGAGACAAGGGAGGAGCAATTAAGAAACAATAGTGCAGTCCATCCTCAAGGAAATCAGTCCTGAATATTCTTTAGAAGGACTGATGTTGACCCTGAAGCTCCAATATTTTGGCCACCTGATGCAAAGAATTGACTCATTGGCAAAGACCCTGACGCCGAGAAAGATTGGAGACAGGAGAAGAAGGGGACAACAAAGAATTAGGTGGTTGGATGGCATCACTGACTCAATAGACATGAATTTGAGCAAGCTCCTGGAGATGGTGAAGGACAGGGAAGCCTGGTGTGCTGCAGTCCATGAGGTCACAAAGAATCAGACACGACTGAGTGGTGGAATGATGAGTGCAGCCTTAGGACAATGTCCTGGTTCCCCTGCAAGGGATCAGTTCAGTTCAGTCACTCAGTTGCTTCCTGCTGGGAAGAAGAGCTATGACCAACCTAGACAGCATATTGAAAAGCAGAGGCATTACTTTGCCAACAAAGGTCTGTCTAGTCAAAGCTATGGTTTTTCAAGTAGTTATGTATGGATGTGAGAGCTGGACTATAAAGAAAGCTAAGCGCTGAAGAACTGATGCTTTTGAACTTTGTGTTAGAGAAGACTCTTGAGAGTTCCTTGGACTGCATGGAGATCAAACCAGTCAATCCTAAAGGAAATCAGTCCTCACTATTCACTGGAATATCATTCAAGGGATACATACAATATCTTTGAGCTCTTTCACAGATCCTAAAACCCCAACAAATGGAAGATGTTAACATTCTTCATTCCAGAGAAAATCACAATTTGATAACCTCAAGAAGTTCAAGAGACCACCTGAGGCCAGATTAAAGAAGTGCTGGCTTTGCACACATCCTGATCCTCATCAGCAAAAGTGAAAGTGAAAATGAAGTTGCTCAGTCATGTCCGACTCTCTGTGACCCCATGGACTGTAGCCTACCAGGCTCCTCCATCCACGGGATTTTCCAGGCAAGAATACTGGAGTGGGTTGCCATTTCCTTCTCCAGGAGATTTTCCTGGCCCAGGCATTGAACTCAGGTCTCCTGCATTGTAGGCAGACGCTTTACCATCTGAGCCACCAGGGAAGTCCTCTTATCAGGAAGCCTGCCCTTAAATCATTGTTATAAAATTCCCCACAAAATCCCTCTGGGTTGGGATACAATTTTGAGCCATTAGCCCTACTGTGGCCCTCTTTGCCTGACAAAACAATAAAAGTATTCTTTTCTACTTCACCCAAATCTCTGTCTCCAAGATCCAATTCGGCACCGGTGCACAGAGGCTGAGCTTTCAGCAACAGTGCCTGCAAGTGAAGAGTCCCCAAGAGCAGCACCAGGACAGACAGTAAGGAAAGTGTTGACAGCCAGGCAGCCAGGTGTAGACTACGGCAGGAGCTGGGGTTTTACTCAAAGGTTGATGGAAAGCCTTAAAGGGTTGAGAGCCAGGGAGTGGCAACACCTACCACAGGTTTAGAAGGGTCACCTAGAAGAGGATGAACAGGGAAGAATGGGAAGTGGGGGTTAAGGGAGGGACCAGATAGACCCACTGGAGGTTAGTGCATTTGGTCAGAGATAAGAGGGTGGGCTGATTTAGGGATGAAGACAGAGGAAGTGACCAGGGGCTGCAGGATGGTCAGGGACCCCAGCACAGACACATTTTCCACGAAGCCAAGCTCTAAACTTCAAACCAAGGCCATCAATTCCCTACCCAAATCTGATGACAATTTTTATCATAAGGTATCTGCTTAATCCCTTGCTTTTGAAAACACACATAATCCTGTTGCTGAAAAAGAAAATAGCAAACTGAATTTGAGAACAGAGGGTGGTGAATGAAGAAGAGTTCTTGAACTTCATGTTCTCAAAGAATTATTAAAGGAATAATCCTGTTGTCAGAAAGGATTCACTCTGCATGACAATCACATTCTAAAACCCCAATCACCAGGCCCAAATAGATGTCTGCTCTCCATAGCTTCCTTGTGACTCCAGAGCATAATTTGACTTCACTAGTGCTATTTGATCTCGAAGACAATGAGTTTCATCCACTGGGGCCCCAGGGTTTCCTATGGGATTTTTTTTGAAAAAGGAATAGCCTTTCTGTTATTAAGTAGGAACAAAACTGATTTATAAAGATGCTTCAAAAGAAGGGGAAATCATAGTCTGCTCTGTCATTATTCTTTATTAATCTGTTAAAACACCCCTGTGAAGCTGGGTACTTGGTGCTTGGACCTTGAGCCATCATAGATCTGTGGGAGGGCATGGACTAGTGAACCTATCATTTCTTCACATATAGAATGGAGTTGACGCCATTTCCCTTTTTCATCTCTCAGGGTGTTGATGATGAAATGAGGATATGTCTGACTGTCTCTCTACAGTGCCTGGATCCTTTCTACAGACCCTGAAGACCTTGTGTTTAGTCTTCAGTATTCTGTGTAAATCTGTAAGGCTCAGGCTGAAAGATGGAAAACTACATTTCCCAGCCTCCCCAGTAGAGGAGGCACTGGAAGGAAGTGGCAAGTGAAAGTAGGGATGAAAGTCGCTTAGTCCTGTCCAACTCTTTGCAACCCCATGGACTATACAGTCCATGGAATTCTCCAGGTCAGAATACTGGAATGGGTGGCCTATCCCTTCTCCAGGGGATCTTCCCAACCCAGGAATCGAACTGAGGTCTCCTGCATTGCAGGCGGATTCTTTACCAGCTGAGCTACCAGGGAAGCCTGGATAAATATGAAGGAAAATATAATTGCAAAAATGAGTTATTTTCTTTGAAGACCTATAGACATGAAGATAGAGAGCAGAGGCATTAAATACACATTTTAACAAATACATATGTCATATATTAATAGGGCATCACTGGTGTTTCAGCAGTAAAATATCTGCCTGCAAGAGCCTCAGGAAACGCAGGTTCGGTCCCTGGGTCAGGAAGATCCCATGCAGAAGGCAATGGCAACCCACTCCAGTATTCTTGCCTGAAGAATCCCATGGACAGAGGAGCCTGCAGCCCACAGTTCATGGGATCACAAAGAGCTGGACACAACTGAAGCAACTTAGCACATACATCATATACTAATATACTTTTGTATATTCTATATAATTTTTCTTTTGAAAGTAATAAACTTCATTACAGAGTATTTAAGAGATCTTGAAACGATAGAAAATAAAAATCAACTGTATTGTCCCCACTCAGAAATACCACTCTCCACTTTATGTTGTACTCACTGTCTGCAATTTTTTCTCTCAGATAGTTATTACTAAATATTCATGTCTTTTTATTTTTGCAAAATTAAGACTACATTGCATGCAGTGTTTCAAAACTTACAATGTTGCAACGATTTTCGTAAGCCACAAGCTATTCTCCTAAAATATAATATGTAAATCTGCAGCCTGCATCAGGGTCACGCTGCCTGCTGGCTCCATGGTCTGAAAGGGAAACAGCAGAGAGAACAATGGTGGCCATATAGGGGCCCTGGGGACTTCCCTCGTGGTCCAGTGGCGAAGAATCTTTATTCCAATGCAGGGGACACAGGTCAAATCCCTGGTCAGGGAACTAAGATCCCACATACCGCCGGGCAACTAAGCCCATACACCACAACTACCGAGCCTGCTTGCCACAGCTAGAGAGAAGCCCTAGGCAACAACAAAGATCCAGCGTGCGGAAACTGACGACTGGATGCAGCCAAAATAAATAAACAAGTAAATTTTTAAAAAGATTTCAAGCAATTCCGAACTTTAAAAAACAAAACAAACAAAAAAACCCAGAATAAGCATCAAATATCACATCAATAGCAGAAAAGGGACATATTATTTTAAAAGCCCTATGAAAAAGCCTTCTTTTAAGCTAACGACCCCTATCTCTGTATTAGCAATAGATGTCACTTTATCATCAGCACAGGCATGTGAGAGCATGGCTGTTTTAATTCTTTTATACAGGTGTCAAAATGTTATATTCTGTGTCATCATTCTTCTCCAGTTTATGATATTGTAGCAAAACAAAAAGCCACAGGATTTGGGGTTCATCAAAAAGGATTTAGTTCTGTTCTCAACACAGTGACTTGGTGGGAAGAAGAAAATTCCACAAAGCTTGTGTAAAGAAATAAATTAGCAGCACAATCACAGAACAGCTTTAGTATGACACCTTCTCCTGGAACAGAGTCTGGTCCCCTCCCAGGACACACCTGAGTCACTCCTTGTTCCTTTCTGTTGACTTTCTTTCTTCAGGCAAAAATTAAGAAACCATGAGCATCCTTTTTTTTTTTTTTTTCCTCAAAAGCAATCTCCTTTAGGGACAAAATTAAGTCGATTATGTCCATAAGAATGATGGTTAGTTAGAGTCTACTGGTTGAATAAGATCTGTGGGTCTCTTAGTCCACAGCATTTTTTATTTGCTTCTTTGTTGTTGTTTTTTAAATTACTTTTATTTTTGGCTGCACTGGGTCTTGATTGCTATGCAGGCTTTCTCTAGTTCTGGGGGACAGGGACTGCTTTTCCTTGCAGTGAATAGTGGCTTCTTTTGTTAAGGAGCATGGGTTCTGGAGCATGGATTCAGCTGTTGTGGTTCATGGGCTCAACTGTTCTGCAGCATGTGAGATCTTCCCAGGCCAAGGATCTCACTCTTAACCACTGGACCACAGGGGAAGAACTTGTTGGGTTTTTTTGAGCTATTTGTCAATCCTTCACAAATCAAAACAATTCGCATAAAAATCTGAATTTGTCTTCTCCTGAAAAATTGGAAGTGCTGGCACCTATGATGGGTTGAAGGAGTAAGGAGGCCAGCCCTGTGAAATGCGATACCCATCCTCTGATTTACTCCAACTTCCACTAATCTCTATTGTTTCCCCAACGCCGAGGATAAAGAGAGGACCAGTGTTTATGTATCATCACACTTGTGCTGTTATCTTTCTCATGTTATGGAAACATTTCCCTACATCCATACTTTCACAGAGATGAGGAAAATGAAATGCAGACTGGAGATTATTTCTTGTGTCTGCATATCTTCTATTATATTCTTTCTGTGTCTTCTCTATTATATTTTTTTGAATAAGATTTTTCTGTTTTTCTCTTATAGAGCAAAACTCTCAGGATGGTTAAGGCTCTTTATAATGAAGACAATAAAAAATATTTTTTAAAGTATATGTACATTCCTATGTGGGGCTTCCCTGGTGGCTCAGTGGTAAAGAATCTGCCTGTAAATGCAGGAGACACAGGTTCAATCCCTGGGTCAGGAAGGTGCCCTGAAGAAGGAAAAGGCAACCCACTCCAAGGTTCTTATCTGGGAAATCTCATGGACAGAGGAGCCTGGCTGGCTACAGTCTGTGGGGTCGCAAAAGTCAGCTATGACTTAGCAGCTAAACAACAATCACATTCTTATGTAAAGACTTTTCCAAACGTCAAGTTTCTTTCTTATTACTTAGTTTTCCAGTGAAATGATGGGAGGAAAAATCTCTTGACCACAGTTGTGTGGACACCATTGATTTATTAATATAAAATTCAGTTGTAATATGGAGACCAAAGGCAGATGGTTTTCTCACCATCATATTTTAACAACTTGTTAGCAGACTTAGTATAATATTAATCAAAGGTCTACATTTCATGTTAACATTGGCTGCAGAAATTGCTTTCCAAAAGCTTTCCATGGGGAGGCCTTGGGACTTAATAAAACCCAACAGGGGCAATCATGGCCTGCCAACAAGGTGTGGAAGATTACATCGTTCCCCGCTGCAGGAGGGAAATGAAAAGCCTGATTTACTCTCTCAAGTCAACGGGGAGGATTCACGATGTGGCCACACTGTTAGCTGTTCCCAACTGGCTCTCACCAACTCTCTCCCAATGCTGGAGGATCTCTGAGAAAACATGATCACAGAAAACTGCTTCGAGCTGCTTCCTCCTCTCAAGCATCCTCTTGATTTTCTTCCCAGTGAAGACAGACAGAAGAAACTCACTGTATTTCAGAAATACTCATTTAAGTTGCAGGAGTTTTCCACTGAGAAAGACCCAATGCCTCTCTTAGAGCTCCTTCCTTCTACTAAATAACTGTTTATTCTGCTGTTGATGGTGCCCAGATCTTTCTGCTTGTGGCTCAGGATAATCATATCTTTTAAAGTATTTTATTTATTTGGCTGTACCAGGCCTTAGTTGCAACATACGGGATCCTTAGTTGCAGCATTCAAACTCTGAGTTGTGGCATGTAGGATCTAGTTCCCTGACCAGGAATTGAACCTGGGCCCTTGTATTGGAAATAAGGAGTCTTAGCCACTGGACCACCAGGGAAGTCCTAGGATAATCATATCTTAGGTAGTAGCCACCATGAGCAGAATCACTTGCTCTGGTCACCCTTTGATAATTGGCCAGTATCTAAAAACTATCAAAGACTAAAAACCACTCTTCTTCAAAGATTGAATGGAAGTAACAGAAGAAGAAAAGTCCATGACTGGTTTCATTTGTGACATGGAATGAAGGATTTGACCGTGAGTCATAGACATTCTGCAATGTGGAAGAGACAAAGAACAAAGTGGAAGGAGACAGGGTGCTGAGATCCATTCTGCTGCTTCTGCTGCTGCTAAGTCACTTCAGTCATATCCGACTCTGTGAGACCCCATAGATGGCAGCCCACCAGGCTCCCCCGTCCCTGGGATTCTCCAGGCAAGATCACTTGAGTGGGTTGCCATTTCCTTCTCCAATGCAGGAAAGTGAAAAATGAAAGTGAAGTTACTGTCATGTCCAACTCTTAGCGACCCCATGGACTGCAGCCTTCCAGGCTCCTCTGTCCATGGAATTTTCCAGGCAAGAGTACTGGAGTGGGGTGCCATTGCCTTCTCTGGAGATTCATTCTAGATCTCTATAATGTCTGGTTTCCTTTTTTGCCACCTCTTCCTGGTTTTTATCCTATTTCAGTTCCACAGATGAAGCAAAGAATGTGATCTCTCATTAATTAAACTACAGAATGTTTTCAAATGTTCTTATCACTTCCCTTAAGATTCTGTTCACATCCATCTTACCTTTAGGACTTTGACTCAGGTAAGAACCCTCTTGGGAGAACAACTCTTGGTTGGTAGCTGTGTGGTGACACATCTATCAGAGAATTTTTGCAAAATTGACTGGATGCTGATGATTCTACAAAAGTATTTCTGGGAAAATTTATACATCTGTGCTAATAATTTCATTTCCCCTTTAATTACTTAGTTGACCGATCCTAGGAAACTTGTAAGAAGTGCTGACTGAGTACATTTTATTCCATGTGATTTCCATTGTGGGGAGGACTGGTTGTTGGATATTTTGTCACTTTCTGTAAAACTAAACCAAGAGTCAGCATCTTCAAATCCAAATAAAAATCCCCTCTGATAGATGGTCCAAGCAGACACCTGATGCCCAGTCTGGGGGAAAGCATGTGAAAACTTGGCCTTATTTGTCTGTTGCTACAATGAAGAGATGAAATAGCACACACAGGCAAAGTAATTCAAATGCTTCACAAAACCAATTACAGCTATAATTTAGATGTGGGCTAGAGGAAGAGAAAGGGGCTATATGCATGTTTATCCTGTACCAGGGAAGGTATCTTCTGCCTCAATTGCCACTTTACATCATGCCCACATACGTTCTGCTTCTCTAGCTAAGCTTTCTAAGGACCTCCAACTCAATCCCCTGAAAAAGTTTCAGTGTAAAAGACATGCAAAGATAAAAGTGAAGATGCTCAGAAATCTTCCTTCTCCCAACAAAAATGAAAAGAGGAATCCAAGAGCACTGTATAATAGAGATGTCAATTTTCTGGTTTTGATAATTGTCAGTGGTTATAAATGGTATAATCTATTGGGGTAAGCTGAGTAAAGACACAAGATGCAAAAGAAATTAACACAGAAACTGTGGGTAAAGTGTACACAGGAACTCTCTGTAATATTTTTGCATTGTCTATGTGAGTCTCAACTTACTGCAAAATAAAAAGGTTTTGAAAATTAAACTATAAAATGCAAGCAGAACATGGGCTGTTCTCCGCCAATTTGTCTGTGGTTTAATAAATAAACACTTAAGGCAGGGTATTAAGTTCTGTAGGAGATTTAAAAGATGTGCAAGAAGTAGCCTCTGCCCATGAGGACTTTATAGTCTATCTGGGAAAAGAGAGTTCAGAAATACAGATGTTTAAAACTGGTACTTCAGTCATGTCCGATTCTTTGTGAGCCTATGGACTGTAGTCCACCAGACTCCTCTGTCCATGGGATTCTCCAGGCTAGAACACTGGAGTGGGTTGCCATGCCCTCCTCCAGGGGATCTTCCCAACCCAGGGACTGAATCCACATCTCTTTATACCTAAAATATATAATGAGAATATAATGTCTACCACAGGTAACTCTACTTAATGCTCTGTGGTGACCTGAATGGGAAAAAGGGAGGGGATGTATGTATATGTATGACTGATTCATTTTGCTATGCAGTAGAAATTAACACTACATTGTAAGGCAAATATATTCCAATAACAATTAAAACAAAAAACGGGGCTTTCCTGGTGGTCCAGTGGTTAAGAATCCGCCTTGCAATGCAAGGGATAGTACTGGATCAATTCCTGGTCTGGGGAAAGCCCACATTCCTCAGAGAAACTAAGCCCATGAGCCACAGATGAAGCTCAAGCACCTAGAGCCCCTGCTCCATAACAAGAGAAGCCTCCGCGATGAGAAGCCCACACACCACAACAAAGAGGAGGCCCCACTCGGTGCAACTAGAGAAAGCCTTTGTGCAGCAAGGAAAGACCCAGCTCAACCCCAAATAAAATCATAAAAATAAATAAACCTTAGCAAAATAAAAACAAAAACGAGGGCGTGCTGTACTGTGGCCTCAGAGAAGGGGGTGTTTAGGTGCCTTTCAATTCCGATCCCTAAGTTACCTGACACACAGTGATCACTGAGTCCATTTTTATTGAGTGAGGGATTAGATAGGAATGGATGAAGATGCTAAGGGTTTAATGGAATCCCATGGTTCAGAAATTACAAAAAGGAGATGACCAGAGTGGGATCTCCAGGTACGGGATTCTACCGAGGAAACAGAGCCTCTGCCAGGCAGCCAAGCAAGTCACATTTGTAGAGATAGTTTGGAACAGGCTGGGAGCAGACAAGAGAGGGGCTTCAATTTCAGAAAGAGAATTTATGTGACTTTGTCATTTTCCTAGGACCCCACAAAATGTTTCCCATGATTTAATTAATGCATAATGTTTATCACTTCATCTCTCCTGTCTGTGTTCAAGTATACACGTCCATAGGTACTCAGATATTATACAATAAGGGTTGTTAATTTAAAAAAAAACAAGTTTTGCTTAGTTATTTTTAAAATAATAAACTGCAAAAATGATAATTTTGTTCTTTCCTGCCAGTTATATTTCTGAATTATTTTTCTTGTTTTATTGCTTTGGCAAAGACTGCTAGTCTAATGAATGGTGAATTACAGGGGGATGTCAGCCGTGGTGACTATAGTTGTCTACTTCCAATTCAAGGAGATATGTATTCTTGACCCCCCAAAATATATAATATTATGAAGGAAGAAAATATAATATAAATATAATATAATATATAATATAATCAAGGAAGAATATAATCAAGGAAGAAAGACATCGGAGGAAATTGAGCAAGGTCTCCAATATGTAAGCATTCTAGTGGATCCCTCCAGTGCTGCAAAGACCTAGAGCATGCTTCAAGTAAGATTTCCAGTTAAAGGTAATTCCTTTTCTGCAAAAAAGACCTTATAGTTAACCTTATAGGATTTTATTCATACATGAGCCACCTCCCCAAAAAGATATCAAATGGTCTAGCAGTGTCATTTAATGTTAGAAGTAAATTATGAAACACAAGCTTAAAAGAAATAACTTCAACTGACATGAGTGCATCCAGTAATTTCAGGTCCCATATTAATTACATGAATCATTAAATCCTTGTTAAAGGAGTTTCCAAGGTATGAGTTGAACTGGATAATGGGCTGTTTATGCAGTAACTGCTGCAACACCTGTAAGATGTGTTCACTGGTACGATGCTAATACATGGCAGTGACATAAAAATCAATAGCACAGCCTCTTGTAAATAAAAACATAACAACTTAATGAAAACCCATGAAATTCACATCCTCTGAAATAATTTTGGTTAGTGGGGATGGGAAGAGTGGGCAGTGTGCAAAGTCTCAATTAAAAAAAATATTTAATATGATAATCACATAAGCAAAATTAGCTTTGACACAAATTATCTCTTCTTTCCAAAAGTGATTTGATAAGTAAATAAATTCATGAAATAAAATTAGCATATTAATCTACTTTCCATGACAACTATACAACTGCAGTAAATTAGGACAAGATTTGTGTCTAAAATGTAAGGGGATATAATAATGGCAATAAAGATAATGAGAGTATTTTTTTTCCAAAATAGTACTCTACTAAAACATGACATCTTAAAAGCTGTTGGTGAGCTGATAAGGAAATGGGCAACATTAACCCTGACACTAGGAATTAATATGGCAAGGTCGAATTTTCATAACAAATCAGATTGTTGATTCTGCCTGTTTCATACAAAAGTTAGTTAGTGTTAGTCACTCAGTCGTGTCTGACTCTTTATGATCCCATGGACTGTAGCCTGCCAGGCTTCTCTGTCCGTGGAATTCTCCAGGCAAAAATACTGGAGTGGGTTGCCATTTCCCTCTCCAGGGAATTTTCCCCCAGGGATCGAACCTGGGTCTCCTGCATTGCAGGCAGATTCTTTACCATCTGAGCCACCAGGGAAGCCCGTTTCGTATAAAAGTCAGTAGACAAATCACTGATTAAAAAGTATCATTTGTCTTTTGTCTGCACTGGTCTTTGAAACTGGTTAGAAAAATGCACCCCATGGGACCACCCTGGTGATCCAGTGGTTATAAATCTACCTTCCATTGTGAGAGACTAGGTTTGATCCCTAGTCAGGGAACTAAGGTACCACATGCACTGAAGCAACTAAGCTTGTGCACAGCAAATACTGTGGAGCCCATGCGCCCCAATGAAAGATCCCACACGCAGCAACAAAGATTTCATATGTTGGAACTAAGACACGATGCAGCCAAATGAATAAATAAATATTTTTAAAAAGAAGAAAGAAAAGTGTGCTCTAAACTTGATGGAACCTTCTGCACTACCCAAGGTGCTGATTAGAAGACAGCCAAGGCTATTCCATTCTGTAGCAGTGGTTAATCCCTGAGTAGGTTTGCAGAAGGGCTTCCCATATAGCACAAGTGGTAAAGAACACGCCTGCCAACGCAGGAGACATAAGAGATGCAGTTTTGATCCCTGGGTCAGGGAGATCCCCTGGAGCAGGACATAGCAATCCACTCCCGTATTCTTGCCTGGAGAATCCCATGAACAGAGAAGCCTAGTGGGCTACAGTCCATACAGTTTCAGAGAGTCAGACATGACTGAATCGACAACACACACAGATTTGAAGAAAACACAGAAAAAAAGGACAACATACGTTTGGCTAGCTTCACACTACAAGCATTTGATAAAATCTAACTAGCACTAATATTACACTAATTAACACATATTGAATGCCTCTCTGTGCCAGCTTCTGTGCTGAATATTTTCCCAACATTTTCTCTTTAATATCGGCAACAATTATTACCCCAATTTTAATATGTAGAATTTAAAAGTTAGGGGTTAAATAATTTGACCAAGTTATTTAAACTTTACAAAGTTGTAGTTCTGGAACCTTAACTGAACCTGTCTCTTCCCCAAGCTCTACACCAAGATGGGGAGGCTGAGGAAACTATACCTAAATGCACTCAACTGGTGCTGGGATGTAGGAATATTGACAATGTCTGCAATTTTGGGACTCTGGGTTTATGACACCACAGTAAAAGTGCCATGGAGGAAAGCAATCCATAATCACCCCATGGCCAGCAAACAGCTACTGTGGTGTTCCAAGTTGAGTGTATGAACAAGTGACAGTCTGTTAACCCCTTAATCTTTGGGAACACAGAGCTGCACATGGACAAAAAGAGCAAATATGTGTAATTACAAAGGACACCAGATATAGCGATTTCAAATCCCCACTCCACCTCCTACTGGCTGTGCAATCTTGGATAAGTCACAACTGATGTGAGCTTTAGTTTCCTCAATTCATACCCACCTCCTAGGCCTTTTCCAGGCCCTAAAAATCATAATTCAGATTAAACACTTCTACAATGCCTAGCACATAGCAAGTGGTCAGAGAAAAATATCAGAAGTTACTATCATCCTGTCCCATTGTTCAAGTACCTTAAGTGACTCTCTTGAGTTTAAAAAAAAAAAAAAAAACTGGCAGAGGGACTTCCCTGACGGTCTAGTGGTTGAGAGTCTGCCTTCCAATGCTGGAGACACAGGTTCGATCCCTGGTGGGGGAACTAGGATCCCACAGGCTGTGGGGCAATTAAGCCTGTGCACTGCAACTACTGAGCCCTCGTGCTGCAACTAGAGAGCCTGTGTGCCACAACCACAGAGCCCACATGTTCTGGAACCCTCAACACAATTGGAGAGAAGCCTGCATGCTGCAATAAAGACTCCGCATGCTGCCTGAAAAGATAAATGCACCCCAGTGTTCGCTGCAGCACTGTTTACAAAACATGGAAACAAACTAAATGCTCATCAACAGAGGAAGGGATAAAGACGTGGTACATACATACAATGGAATATTACTCGGCCATTGAAAAGAATGAAACAAGGCCATTTGTAGCAATGTGGATGGACCTAGAGAGTGTCATACTGAGTGAAGTAAGTCAGACAAAGAAGGAGAAAAATCACATGACATCCCTTATATGATGAATCTAAAAAAATGATACCAATGGACTTACTTACAAAACTGAAAGAGACTCACAGACTTAGAAAATGAACTCATGGTAGCTGGTGGAGGGGAGAGGGATAGTTAAGGAAATAGGGAACATCATGTATACACTGCTATATTTAAAATGGATACCAACACAAACCTATTGTACAGCACATGGAACTCTGCTTAGTGTTATGTGGCAGCCTGGATGGGAAGGGGGTTTGGGGGAGAATGCTGCTGCTGCTAAGTCGCTTCAGTCGTGTCTGACTCTGTGCAACCCCATAGACAGCAGCCCATCAGGCTTCCCCGTCCCTGGGATTCTCCAGGCAAGAACACTGGAGTGGGTTGCCATTTCCTTCTCCAATGCATAAAAGTGAAAAGCGAAAGTGAAGTCGCTCAGTCGTGTCCGACTCTTAGCGACCCCATGGACTGCAGCCCACCAGGCTCCTCTGTCCATGGGATTTTCCAGGCAAGAGTACTGGAGTGGGGTACCATACATGTATATGGCTGAGTCCCTTCATTGTTCATCTAAAACTATCACAACACTGTTAACTGGCTGTACCCCAGTACAAAATGTTTTCGGTGTTAAAAATAAAAGATTCCACATACTGCAACTAAGATCTGAAGCAGCCACAAATAAATAAATAAATAAATTTTAAAAAACAGGTAAAGAAAGGGTGTAAACTAGATATGAAACTTCATGTTTGTGATTATGGAAAATGTGTGTAATACACAGTCCTTCTAACCTGATCATATTATCATCACTCTCATGGTTCAACAACTGTTCCTGGGCTTAAAAATAAAACTGGAAGTAAAGTTGTTAGTGAAAGTGCTATTGAACAGCATTCTTAAGTGTTTATTTTATCCATTAGGCAAACACTTAAATTCATTTATCATGGGGTGTTCTGACCATTTTATAAACATTAATTTATAAATGGCTCAGAATGACTCTATGAAGTAGGTGACAACATCACGCCCATTTTGTAGAGAGAAGACTGAGGCACAGCAGGTGAGATGGCTTGCCCAATGTCAAGAGAGGCAAAGGTTCAAGCAAGTACTTGAGCCCAGGTAGGCTTGTTCCAGGGGTCTTCCATGTGGTGCCAGTGGTAAAGAACTTGCCTGCCAATACAGGAGACGTAAGAGACATGTCTTCGATCCCTGGGTCAGGAAGATTCCTTGGAGGAGAGCATCGCAATCGACTCCAGTATGCTTGCCTAGAGAATTCCCAGGGACAGAGGCCTGACAGGCTACAGTGCATAGGGTCACAGAACTGAACATGACTGAAGCGACTGAGCACCTACCCATGCCCAGGCTTGTTCCAGAATTTGGACACTTAACCACTACACTGCACTGGCTTGGTGAACCAGTTGTCTTGCTGAACTCTTGCCTCTGTTAAGATACAGCAGGAGAGTGCTTCTGTTGAACGCAGATTCAGCATAAAGGACTAGCAGGGGAAAAAATTCCAAAAAGCTTATTTCAGCCTCTGGTTATGGCGGCCATTAGACAAAATCAGAAACTGTAAGGGTTTCATATTATGCATCCCCTATCTTGGACACAAATGACCTGTAATATTTATACTTGAGCCTCTGAAGTTTACTCCATTTAACAAACTCAAGGATCATAAATGCAACTCTGAGCACAGACCACCACATTTCATTTGAGGGCAGAGACATGATTTTATTACAGAAAAATACATCATGTGGCAACTAACAAAAGTGTAACTATATCTATTTCCCCAGGAAAGAAAACTGAATGCCTTAAAACTTAACAAGGGATCTATCTTAGGGGTGTGGGGGTGGGCGAGCACAGCTATTCAATTAATAGCCTCACTGCTGATTTACAGGGGGAGTTTTATGATGCTATTATGACTTTGACCTTGGAAAGGTTTCTATATAAAACATTCAAGACACAAAGCTGCTCATGCAAAAGCCAGCCACATAAACCAGAGGAGGGAGATTGTTTGAGATCTTGAAAATAATGTTCCATGTCTGGCAAAACTTAATAATCATCTGGTTCCTTTGTGAGTGATAATCATAAAAGGCCACTGTGTAGGCCAGCTCACAGAAATACATTTCACCAAGCCAGCCTCATTGCCACGCACAAAGAGGAAGCAGCACCCAGAGGCACATCAGTGGTTGCCATGGCAACCACAAGGCACCGCAGGTGAGTTTCGCTGCCCCCTTGTACTTTGGAAAGGAGCAGAGAAAATGGACAGAATTAACAGCATTGTATTCTGCTCTGACTAGGGTTCAAGACCTGCTGTACTTTGGTTTCTGGCTTCAAGAGAGGAGATTTTTAAAAAGCAGGGTCCTTTGATGTGTGTGTGTGTGT
>SJYV01023749.1:1418805-1451920 GCA_006410875.1 Neotragus pygmaeus
TGGCTTCAGGTTCAAATGTCAAAGCTGTGGTTCCTGCGGTGTCTGATTCCCATCCTGCCAGCCCCTCACTCACGTCCGTCTTGCTGCCGATGTGGGCAGCATCCACACCAAATCCCCATCACCCTGACCTCGGTCAGCAGACTGCTTCCTTCCCAACTGATCACATCTCCCCGCCTGCTGGGGGGCTTCAAAGTGGGAGGATGTAGCTCGTGAACCATCTCTGGGCTTTTTGTCCAAAACTATATCAATATTCCCCATTTATTTACCACTTCCACTGCTGATGGCATGCCACTTCCAAGATTAGGTCATTAAACATCTGTGGGGTCTCTCTGGTCCTCTCTCTCATCCTTGGGTCCCTCCCTCTGGGGAAAATCAGCTGTCATGAGGTGAATGGCTTTGTGGAGAGGCCCACGGGGGTGTCTGTGTCCACGAGCCAGCAAGGAGCAGAGCCTGCTGCAGCCAGGAGAGTAAGTTGGGGGTGAGTTCCTGACCTGCCCACAGCCAGGTTTAGTGAGTCTGGAAGCAGATCTCACCCCAGTGAGATCTGCAGCCCCAGGGGATACCTTGACTACAAACTCACGTTAGACCCTGAGCCAGGCACTCAGCTAAGCAGCACCAGGCTCTCAGAAACTGGGAGACAGTGAGTGTGTGCTGCCCAAAGTCACTGAATTTGGGATGATTTATTACACGGCAATAGGTGACTAACACAGCTACCTTGAGGGACTTGTAAAAAGCTGAAGTTCTCCTTATGTTCTGCCCCTGGAGCTGTGTGTTCATTGCCATGGCCTTGCTCCTCACCTGCCCTCATCTCTGCCCACGTGGTAGCGGCTTTGAGCAAACCCTTCAGCCCCCGTGACTCCATTTCCTCATCTGAAAACAGGATGACGATGTCACCGATGTCATCAGGTGCCCGTGATACATCACCAAGCAAACAGGTGTAAGTGTGTCCCAAAGACAGAGCTCGGAAGAGGGGCTGGACAGAGGAAGTGCTCAACCACTATAGCCTTTATTATTACCATCATTATGGTGATGGTGATTTGCTCCTGTTTACCCAGGAATGAAACGTACAAAACTGATAACACAGCCTGGATTTTCCTGGGGCCACTCTTGAGCGTTTGTTTTTTTTTTCTTTTCAGCTGACCAAACCCACTCAAATCCTTTCTCATTGTCTCACGGAGAATAGCTCACTAATGACATGGGAGCCATTAGCATCCCGGATAAGTCTGAAAATAAACATTTCCACAGTTGTGATCAGTTTGGACATATGGGATCATAATATTTTGTGATCACCAACAAACACACCTCTCTCTGCAAACAAACACAGCTGCCTGCTGGGTGGGGCTGTGCGTTCCCTCTTCCTGAGAGTCAGTGTGTGAATTCTCTTCCTTCCTCCCAGCGACGGTGACAGAGGACAATAAGCCAGTGGCCACCTGCTGTCAATGGCGGCCCAGTGCTCATCAAGCAGGTTTGTAGCAAGGAAGCTCAGAGCCGGCCCAGAGACCCAGGATGAAGTGCATCCTGTTAACCCAGTCTGAGAGGAGAGGGAAGGGACAGAGGTGAAGTCAGCCCTGGTTGAACTCACTTCTCTGGGTCCATGTGCAAGGGGCAGGTGGAGCTCTTCCCAAATCCCAAAGGGCCACGATTTGCTTTGTGAAGAGGAGACTCTGATCTGGGTGTAAGAAGGAGACTGTGATGGCACATTTCTAGCCACCTCCCAGGTCAACACTTCCCCTTGCTGAATGTTGATGTATTTTACCGTTAACATTAAATTTTTTTTTCAAATAACTTGCTTACTTGGTCATGACACTGAAACTGTCAAGTAAACCTGGTGTTCTGTTAACAGCTACAATTCCCATTCGCTGAGGCGGGGCTTCCGCAGTAGCTCAGGGGTAAAGAATCTGCCTGGCAGTGCAGGAGACACCGGAGATGTGGGTTTGATCCCTGGGTCGGGAAGATCCCCTGGAGAAGAAAATGGAAAACCACTCCAGTATTCTTGCCTGGAGAATTCTAGGGACAGAGGAGTTTAGTTCATGGGGTCTCAAAGAGTCAGCCATCACGGAGCATACGTGCATGGGAGCGGACCATGCACTCCTCACAGCTGCCAGGGCCTGATTACACAGGACTCGGCAGGGTTTGGGGATCAAGGATTCAGGCTTCGAAGTCTTATTACCCTGATATTAACAAGGGCTTAAATTTCAATGCTACTTGTTTTCTTTGCTACTTGTTTTCTTTCTCCGCCCCTACTCCAAGTTTGTTGAGATATAATTGTGGGCTCCGCAGAGTCGGACACAACAGAGCAACTGAACTGAACTGACACCTCCATCAGTTCAGTTCAGNTTCAATGCTACTTGTTTTCTTTGCTACTTGTTTTCTTTCTCCGCCCCTACTCCAAGTTTGTTGAGATATAATTGTGGGCTCCGCAGAGTCGGACACAACAGAGCAACTGAACTGAACTGACACCTCCATCAGTTCAGTTCAGTTCAGTCACTCAGTTATGTCCGACCCTTTGTGATCCCATGGACTGCAGCATGTCAGGCTTTCTTGTCCTTCACCAACTCCTGGAGTTCACTCAAACCCATGTCCATTGAGTTGGTGATGCCATCCAACCATCTCATCTTCTGTCGTCTCCTTCTCCTCCCACCTTCAGTATTTCCCAGCACCAGTATCTTTTCAAATGAGTCAGCTCTTTTCATCAGGTGGCCAAAATATTGGAGTTTCAGCTTCAACATCAGTCCCTCCAATGAATATTCAGGACTGATTTCCCCTAGGATGGACTGGTTGGATCTTCTTGCAGTCCAAGGTACTCTTAAGACCCTTCTCCATCACCTGATACAATTACCATTTGTGTGTGTGTGTGTGTATGTGATGACAACATTTAGGATCTATCTTCTAAGCAACTTTAAGTCTATGTAACGCAGTATAGTTAACTCTGATCACCATGCTGTACATTAGATCCTCTTAACTGACTCACATTGCAGTTGGAAGTTGGTTCCTTTGACCACTTTCACCCATCCCCTCCCCTTCAGCCCCTGATGACCATCTTTATTCTCTGTTTCTATGAATCTGGCTTTGTTAGATTCCACATATAAGCAATACTATACAGTATTTGCCTTTCTCTGGCTATTGCACTTCTAACATGATTTTCCCAAGGTCCATTAAGTTGTTGCAAATGGGAGGATTTCCTTCCTTCTCGGTGACTGAATTCTATTCCACAGTACAAATACCTCTTCTCTGTCCATTTATCCATCATAGACACTCACGAATTCTACCACTTTCCAACTGCATGATCTTGAGTGAACTATCTACCTGCTCTACACCTCAGATGTTTCAATTATAAAGTAAAGAAAGGATATTTGCTTTGGAGACTTGTTCACAGATGATCCACATATAGAAATCTATGCAGAGCACTTACACAGCATGGCAAACAAAAAGGAAACATATAGCTCTTAATATGGTCACTGTACTCACTTTATGGAAAGAGAAACTGAGGCTTGGAGAGGGATAATTTGCTTAGGGGCAAAGAGCTGGGTACCAGCCTCACAGGAACACAGCCACAACACAGTGCAATGTCTGAGGCTTTGTTAATGCAGGATGTGAAAATTATCCCTCTCATAGGCAGGCTAGTACGCAGTCCTAAAAGGAGAACATGATTGCAATTGAGGTAGAATTTCTATGCTCCCTATTAAGTTCAGTGAACGTGTAAAAAAAACTCACATGTTCCAGATTTAATCTCTGTTTTTTATCAGATCCCTCCCTTACCTTCATCTCCATTTTTAACTTCACTGCAGATTTATTTTGAGGGAGGAAGCATCTAACCCAGGGTTTCTTAGCCTCAGCAGGACTGACTTTTGGGGCTGGATAATTCTTTGTTGTGAGGGACTCTCAGGTGCCATGCAGGTACAGGGCTTTCACCAGCATCCCTGGCTTTGATCCATTAGATGCCAATAGCATCCCACCACCACCACCCAGTGGGGACAAACAACACCATCTCCAGACACACAGCCAAATGTCCTCCAGGGACAGAACCGGCTCCCCTGTGGCTCCACTTTGAGAAGCAGGAATTGAATCTACAGCAACAGCCATTCCTTTCATCACCAAACTTCTCCTGTCCTGGATCCATCACAATGAGTCATGAGAGCAACTCATAAGCTACACTGCTGCTGCTGCTGCTAAGTCGCTTCAGTCGTGTCCGACTCTGTGCGACCCCATAGACGGCAGCCCACCAGGCTCTCCCATCCCTGGGATTCTCCAGGCAAGAACACTGGAGTGGGTTGCCATTTCCTTCTCCAATGCATGAAAGTGAAAAGTGAAAGTGAAGTCATGTCCGACTCTTAGTGACCCCGTGGACTGCAGCCCACCAGGCTCCTCCGTCCATGGGATTTTCCAGGCAAGAGTACNTGCCCTTATAAAAGGGGGGAAATTGGACACAGACACGGACACAGAGAGAATGCCATGTGAAGATGGAGGCAGAGAGTAAGGACAATGGACGACCAGCAGACTGTCTGCAACTAGAGGAGGGTGGACCGGCTTCCCCTCCTCAGCCTTCAGAAGGAACCAAACGTGCTAGGGCCAGATCTTGGACTGCTAACCTCTAGAACTGTGGGAGGGAAAGTTTCTGTTTTTTAGAGCCACCGAGTTACAATTCTCTGTGTCACGGCAGCCTTGGCCGATGAATATAAAAAGGCACTATTGTCCCAGAGTCTGATATGTTTTAGGTCTTCATTAAGTTCTCTGAAGTCTCAACCCAAGGGTGCACTGAACATATTTAGAGAGGTCAGAGCTGGTTCAATGTGGTCAAGAGAGAAGTATGGAATCAACTGTTGTTTGGAGGCCTTGGGATTTTTCTGATGGTCCAGTAATTAAGAACTCACCCTCTGATGCAGGGGACACAGTTCAGGCCCTTGTTGGGGAACTGAGATCCCACAAGTTGCAGGGCAATTAATCCCTCATGCCACAACTACAGAAGTCTATACACTGCAAGGCACATCCCACATGCTGCAACTAAGACCCAGTGCAGCCAAATAAATGAATGTTTTAAAAATCAAAAAAAAAAACTTTTTTAAAAATTAGTTATTTGGCAGCCTTAACAATAAAAAAGAGGTGTCTCAACCCTAATCATTTTCTTCTTTATCTCAGACGTTTCGAAGCTTTTACTTCCTGGGATACAGAGATCCCTGGGGTTGGTCCTTCCTGAGTCATCAGTTGCAATTTTTCCAGCAAACTGAATGCAGAAAACAGATTTATATAATTCCCAACTGACCATTAAATATAAGTGGATATATCGGGTAGCTCCAAACTACATCTCAAATCTCATTTTTCAGTTAAGGGACGAACATTCACCAAATATAATTCAAAGTTTCAGAAAACAGCGGAAGCCAGACTAGTAAGGTTTCTATCCTGTATTCATTTTAAATCTGACTTTTCCACACAACCTCTTACTTTATATGCTTGTTAAATAGACTTTAGAATACGATCTTGGGGACATTCCTGGAGGTCTAGTGGTAGACTTTGTCTTTCAGTGCAAGGGGTCCCCACCTATCCTTTGTTGGGAAGCCAAGATCCCACATGCCTTATAGCCGAAAAAAACAAACAAACAAACAAAAACAGAAGCAATGTTGTAACAAAAATTTAATAAAGACTTAAAAAATGGTCCACATTTTAAAAAACCTAAAAAAGAAAGAATACGATTTTATATTCTCCAGAATTGGAAACTATCTTACATTTATCTACATTTATCTTTTACTAATAATTTTTTTGCTGTAACATATGTAATTATTACAGTATACGTGTTCACTGTAGGAAATGTTTTAAGTTACATATAGAAAAGTACAAAATAAGACGGCTGAAAACTATCAAACTGAAAGTGGTGATACCTCTATCTGTTAAATGAAGCATCAAAGAAAACACAGGTGGAGCACACACATCCTCAGTTTGTAAATGTCATTAAATTTTATTCCTCCTCTTTGAACCCAGTATATTCCTGTGCGGATGCAATCGTAAGGTGCTTCAGTCGTGTCTGACTCCTCGCAACCCCATGGACTGTAGCCAACCAGGTTCCTTNGTGGAGCACACACATCCTCAGTTTGTAAATGTCATTAAATTTTATTCCTCCTCTTTGAACCCAGTATATTCCTGTGCGGATGCAATCGTAAGGTGCTTCAGTCGTGTCTGACTCCTCGCAACCCCATGGACTGTAGCCAACCAGGTTCCTTTGTCCATTGGATTTTCCAGGAAAGAATAGTGCAGTGGGTTGCTATGCCTTCCTCCAGGGGATCTTCCTGACCCAGGACAGAACCCATGTTTCTTACAGAACTTGTGGGCAGATTCTTGCATTGCAGGCTGATTCTTTACCATCTGAGCCACTAGGGAAGACCCAGTATATCCTAATACTCTATAAATGAAACATCTGTGCCCATCCAAACATTGAATTTTATTAAATTACTTCAAAGCTACCCTCCAAGAAACATAAAGTGCTTTAGCCACAAGGAACAGTAATTCTACAAAATCCTTGAGAGAGCAGGGTTTAGTTTATAAGAAACAGAAAACCAACTGAAACCAGCTTAATCGAAAAGGAAGATCATAAGCTTATGTAACGGGAATTCGGAGACGGAGCAGCCTTCAGGGCTGACTTGATCCAGGGCCCCACCCTGTGACAGCTTGCTCCCACTTATCCAATCTACCCTCCCCTTCAATCAAGAATAGTCAGCAAAACATCTTTGTGCAATAGCGTACAAAGGAAGCAAGAGGAAGGGTACCTCTTGAAGCTCACTCGGAAGAGAGGAAAACCTTTTCTAGAAGCCCCCCTGCAAGTCTCTCCTCACCTCTGACTGGCCACAGTTGTATCACATCCCCTGTCGGACCACCGCCTCAGGAGGGCTCGGGGCGACTCTAAAACCAGGGAAGCTGGACCCTGGCTGCAGGGTGGGTCCGCAGACTTAGAGCATGTGAGCCGCCTGGGAGAGCAGCTCGTCAGGAATAAGCAGGACGGTGGGGGTGGAAATGGATGTTAATAAGCAACCAGGTGTCGTGTCAATTCCACAGGAGTTGTCTGGGTCTGACAGCTTGTCAGAATTCCACTGGGCACCTTCAAGAGTGAACGGAATTCGAAAGGCAGAGGAAAATCACTGGGCCAGGAGTAAACTCACAGTGCATTTAATAAAATCTAAACAGAAATCTCTGACAGTGTGATTTGCTGTGACTGATGGCTGATGCAGACAGCTTTGGACTCTGCTGATCTAATCTTTTGTCTCATCCTAGACTAAACTAGAAGCTGTAAACCCGTTCACACTGCATAAGAGGCATCCATTGAAAAAATGTTATCTTGTATTTCATTCTAAATCGAAGAGGGCTTTTCAAAAACCGTTTAAAAGTCTTCAGTGCAAGTGACATGAAAGGACCCACCCAGTGGATTTTGTACTTCCAGGGCCCTTTAAACCAAGGTATGTTTTTCCTCCATGAAGAAGTGAATTGTCAGGCACTTGAAACACTTTTGGAGGCCCTCACTGTGGCTTTTCCTCAACAAGATATCTGGGTGGCATCCCGGGCTGCCAGTCCAATAATTAGCTTGTACATGAGGAAGTTAAATTGGTTCAAATACAGAATGCAAGCAAAGATCAAATGTGTGTCTGAATGTCAATGGGGTTGAATTTCCAGATCAAAAGTTAATAGGAGAAGGTTTGGGATTCATCTCCAGTTATTAATGAAGTTGTTCAAAGGGATGAACCGTGGAGCTACCCGGGGAATAAAATGTGAAAATGGTAACTCATAATTGAGACTGTGTTGTGAGCTTTCATATTTAATGCTAATCTTCTTGGAAAGGGTAAGCAAGTATACCTTATTGCAGCCAGGGCTTTTTGGAGAGCAATTATGTTTTCCCCCTGGTGTTACTTAAACCAGGTCAGCTGTTTCAAACCCATGGTTAAATCATCCCCATGTGCAAACTAGTTTTGGGGGCATCAGTACAACTAGCATCCTGCCTGCATTACTGTAATACCATCTCTCCTTTCACCAACAGAGCAGGTAGGGCTCCTGTGAAACTGTGAAGTCGGCTTACATAATTTTTCCATTGAAAACCCTGCAGTGGTTTTCCATTTTAGTTCTATAAAAAAGCCAAACTCCTACAAGACTAACAAATCTCTGTATGATCTGCATCCTTGGACCTCACTTTCTGCTACATTTCCCCCCCTCCTCCCAGCTCACTCTGCTTCAGACGCACCTGCTGTTCCCAAAACACGCCAGGCAGTCTCTGCCTCAGGGCCTTTGTACTGACTGTCCTTCCTACTTGGGAAGCTCTTCTTCCAGACATTCATTTGGCTAACTCCTTTACCCTTCAAGTCTTTGCTCGTATTTTATCTCTTCACTGAGGCCACTCTGCCACCTCTTTTTAAAAACACATTATTGACCAGAGACATAGCAATACGTTTTTAGAGAGTGATTGGGCTTCCCTGGTGGCTCAGCGGGAAAGAATCTGCCTTTCCAGGCAGGAGACACGGGTTCAATCCCTAGGAGATCTGGAGAAGGAAATGGCAGTCTATTCTAGTATTCCTTCCTAGGAAATCTCATGATCAGAGGAGGCTGGTGGGGTACAGTCAATGGGGTCACAAAAGAGTCGGACATGACTGAGCAACTGAACAACAACAATTAACATCCCCCAGCAAGCCACTCTTGTGCTTTTTTATTACGTATTATTTTTTCCGTCTGTTCCCAGTAAAACGTGAGTTCTGTGAGAGGCACATTGTTCTGCTTTGTCTTCTACTGCGCCTACGGTAGGGCCTGGAAGAGAATCGAGGCTCATGCTAGGCAACATAAAGGAAGACGCAGATGCTTGCCCCTACACNATTATTTTTTCCGTCTGTTCCCAGTAAAACGTGAGTTCTGTGAGAGGCACATTGTTCTGCTTTGTCTTCTACTGCGCCTACGGTAGGGCCTGGAAGAGAATCGAGGCTCATGCTAGGCAACATAAAGGAAGATGCAGATGCTTGCCCCTACACCCAGAATTATAGGAGTGCTACCGCTACCGGCACAGAATGGTATTGGTATGTCTTTTGGTGACTCAAATAAGATTAGCAGTGTTGGCCTCAGTAACCTGAGTTCCAAATATTGACCACCTTTTTGGCAAAGTCCCAAGCCAAAAGTTAGCATTTCCTTACTTTTCACTGTGCCTTTCTGAAAAATTCAATATAAATTAAAACTGTGCAANAGATGCTTGCCCCTACACCCAGAATTATAGGAGTGCTACCGCTACCGGCACAGAATGGTATTGGTATGTCATTTGGTGACTCAAATAAGATTAGCAGTGTTGGCCTCAGTAACCTGAGTTCCAAATACTGACCACCTTTTTGGCAAAGTCCCAAGCCAAAAGTTAGCGTTTCCTTACTTTTCACTGTGCCTTTCTGAAAAATTCAATATAAATTAAAACTGTGCAAAAAAAAAAGAATCAAGCCCAATAAATTGTAGCAAATTAAATAAATAAACATGGAGATGAACTGCCTCATCTTAGAAAAGCACCAAGCCATTTCCCACTCTCTTGATATATGTAGAATAACCTGCAGTTTCTTTCACACAGTGTTTCTGCTAATGTCTGAACAGGTATTTCCTCCTCTCCCACTGTATTTTTTGGCTTCAAAACGTATATGGGGCCTTACTCTGTGTATCTTTCTCTTTATTGGAGACACATTCGTTCACACAGCAGCACAAAAGTTAATACGAGAATTATAGTTAATGAAATAAATGGAAACCATATATTTTCACTCCAACTTGGCTGGAAAAATGGGAAGAGGAAACAGATTCACTATCATATTTGATGAGCTTTTAAATAATATTGCTCTTACTCTCAATGAGGAGGAAGAAACATCTGAAAACTCTTACTGGAGACAATGCACTTTCTGTTCAGCAGTCTGTCAAATACCAGCTCGTATGAGAACATTGTGGTGTTCTACAACCAACGTCTACCAACGTTAAAGAGTTAAATCAGAGAACTGCCCACTCTTATAGCTACACCTACAACTTAGGTAGTTAGAGAGGGGTTCAGTGTATAGAACAAGAGAGAAGAGAAAATATTCTTAGAGCAGAAAGAATTTGGGGGAAATATAAAAAGACTAAAAGGAGTGAGTAAAGCTGGTAGAAAATTTTGTAACTACAGACAACAGAAGCAATCTTATGACTACCAAATGCAAAAGGGGGTGGGGGGGGGGTGTAAATTAGGAGCTTGGGATTAACAGATTCAAATGACTATGTATATAAGAGATAAACAATAAGGATCTGCTGTATAGCCCAGGGAACTAGATACAATATCTTGTAATAACCTATAAATGCAAAGAAACTGAATTAAACATATTCTTTTTTAGGATCACTTTGCTATACACCTGAAACTAACACAACTTTGTAAATCAACTCTACTTCAAAAATACGTTTCTAGACCTGGAGTTTTCAGACAGGGGCTCTGCACACAGGTGCATAAGTGTAAGGCAGAGTCAGCTGTCCTGCAACAAATCTGTTACTAGTAATAAAGTCAGAGAAGGCAATGGCACNTGAAACTAACACAACTTTGTAAATCAACTCTACTTCAAAAATACGTTTCTAGACCTGGAGTTTTCAGACAGGGGCTCTGCACACAGGTGCATAAGTGTAAGGCAGAGTCAGCTGTCCTGCAACAAATCTGTTACTAGTAATAAAGTCAGAGAAGGCAATGGCACCCACTCCAGTATTCTTGCCTGGAAAATCCCATGGACGGAGGAGCCTGGTAGGCTGCCGTCCATGGGGTAGCTAAGAGTCGGGCACGACTGAGCAACTTCACTTTCACTTTTCACTTTCATGCATTGGAGAAGGAAATAGCAACTCACCCCAGTATTCTTGTCTGGAGAATCCCAGGGACAGAGGAGCCTGGTGGGCTGCCGTCTATGGGGTCGCACAGAGTCAGACACGACTGAAGCGACTTAGCAGCAGTAATAAAGTATGTGGGCATTTCTTACTTTGTTTCTTTTCTTAAAAATTGCGGTTTATAATGTCACTATATTGTGATTACCAGTCACGTGCATTCTCATATCCTGGGGCGGGGGTGTTGTCGGGCGCTCGAGCCTGTCCTCTCTCCTCAGCGCCCTGTTTGACTCTCCAATCGGGGGCGCTAGTGAGGCAGGAAGGATGGAGGAGGGTTTTCCGTCACTGCTGCTCCTGCCCTGGCACTTAACTGGAAAGGCGCAGGTTGTTCCGAGAGCAGCAGTTGGTGCCTGCTTGAAGTTCTGCCATCATTACACCTCCTGGGGTTCCAACAAGAGCCAGCCAGCTTCCCCCGCCCCCGCCCACCTTAAGCTCTGGGTCCCGTCTGCCATACCTCTGAGTTTTACTATTAGCCACTCAGCATCTGCCTTTCTGCCTTTGTCGTCCTCTAATACTTGGTTGACACTTCTGCTTGTGTATCTGTATATACGTATAATTCCCTCTGCTAAAGTAACTGGTGTGTCTCCGTCTCCTGACTTGAACCTGAATGAACACTTGTGTCTTTCAAATAAGCCTCTGTCTCTCTTATCTGTGCCTTGGAGCTATCTTGTCAAGATTACCTGCCATATGTCAAGGAAGGGAAACAAGAATGGATGTCACAGAAATGTCGTCCTATGCCATGTAGCCTCCAAAAGATATCCCAATAATTTGAAATCTCACACCTCCCTCCTTTGCGCGTTAGTCAAATTTCTTTTCTTTGCAAGCAACAGAAATAGCCTTGGGCTACCCTAAGCTAGAAAGTAATTTTATTGGAAGGATGGTGGGGTCTCAAAACACCCAGAGCCAAGTTCCACAGCCAACCCAGCCAGAGGGGAAACCCAGGAGGTATCAGGGGACCCAGAAGCAGGAAGTCAGGAACCTTCTCCCCAGAGGGCTGGTAGTCTCTGCTTCAGCATCCCCAAACCTTCCACTCCGGACTGTAAATTCCCAGGAGCTCGAATCTGATGGCTTGGAACAGATCAGTGGTATCTCTGATTAGAGCAGCTCCCTCAAGTGGACAGGTCTCGTGGTCCCCACACCAGCCCAGGGTCAGTCCCAGAATGCACAGGGAACTGGTGTGTGAGCCTGATCCTCTGCCCCCAGTCCTAATTTCTCATTCCAGGTGACGGTGACAGGCTGCCCTGAGGGAAGTTCAGAAGCAACTTCGTTACATTCAGAGCAGCTGTCACACTAACAGACCCTCTTGCGAACTTGATATGCATGTTTTTTGCCAAGTGCTTAAAGCTAAACGCTTTGCTTTGAAACATTTGTTGAAAAGCCTTTCAGTTCCCCAACTCCACCTGTTTTATACAAGTGACTTAATAGGAACAATTTTGCAAGCTCTCTCTTCCAGTCGGATCCTCTCCTGTATGCAGAGTTACCTGCATGTTAAGCAGGCATTTGCACAGGTATAAAACTATTTCGGGACAGTAGGGTGTTATCCAATGAGCAAAATCCGAGACAGTCCTGGAAGTGATTTCTAAAACACCATCCACCCTCCTTACACACCCAGTCCAAATGCTTGGTCCTCGTGATGCCCTCAAAGGCTCACTGCATCCCACTGATGCTCTTGCACAAGCCAGGGCTAAGCCACAGACCCTGCAGCAGGTAGTCCCAACGTGGATACAAATCCAGGGTATGGAATCCAGGCATGACTAGGCTGATGCTTGCAGTTCAAACGGTGTCTATTAAAGGATGGATAGAAACGATGAACTCGTTGAAAACCAACCTTGCTACACATAAATTCATTTCACACAACTTTACAGAAAAACACCACCAGGTTGGCCTCAAAATGACACGTCTCGGTAGTTTCCAAAACTCAGATGCTAAGGAAAAGGATGCATGGGTTTGCTGGACAGAAAGATTCACCTTATTCTTTCCTCTCTATGTGATTCATGAAAACCTGAACTTGTAAACTTCTTATTGGAATAAACACTGGAAAGGAGAAAAAATATCGTGTCAACACCTGAAGAAACATCAAACAAGGAGCACTATTGTATAATAATTAAGAGATGAGACCTTGGAATTTGAGAGAGGTGTGAACAAAAGTGCCAGGTCCTACAGGAAAGGAGCGACCTAACAATTAGAAAGGTATCTAACCATTCACATCTACACTTCCCCCTGTCCTGATTCCTACTCTTATTACATACAGTTCCAAGAAGTCAATGCCATGCGTCTGGTCCCATCTGAGCACTCAGCACACTTTCACTATGATGCTGATTACTAGAAAAATCAACCAAAGTCCTATGACAAAAATCACAGCAGCAATTATATGGATATAGTCATGGTTAATAGTAGCCAGTTTAAAAAAAAAAGGCAGAAATCTTAATATTTAATTTAGCAAATACTTATTATTCGCACTGCTGTAGGTGTTGGGAATACAAAAAGTTGGGGGGAAACTGGTCAAAGCGCCTCACCTCTTGGAGTTCAGAGTTGATTAAGCAGCAAAGACCAAGAGAAAAATGCCATTGGAAATAGAATGGAACATGGTCACTTTACACGTACTGCGTAAGTGGCTAAAGGGGTTTGTCTACCAACCTAGGAACAATCAGAAGTGAGGTGGGAGCTCGTGGTGGGACTGGGGGTGGGAGAGATGGGAAAGCAAGTGGTGAGAAATCCAAAACTCCACTGCAGAGACATCCTGTCCCCTCCAGAGCTTAGGAGTTGTCCACAGCGGCTGCGGCATGCTTAGATGCTCACTTTTCTCGTCGGCAAACACAGCCATTAGAGGAACCCAGAGCCTCCTCCAGCAAGCACGAAGGATTCAGAGGTCAACACCAAGGAAACCAGCAATGCAAAACTGCCAGCGCTGTACGGTGACAGTTTTGTCAGGGAAAAATATATATATATTTGTCATATGTATATGAAAAAATCCATAGAGCACAGAGGAGATGAGAAAGCAAAATTGATCAATTATTGATTCAGGGTAGAATCAGAGGTAAATAGTTTATTTTAAAATGTTCTCTAGTATCATTATTATGAATTCTTTTCCATGCATCCCAATGTTCATTGCAGCGCTATTTACAATAGCCAGGACATGGAAGCAAGCCGAGGTGTCCATCAACAGAAGAATGGGTAAAGAAGATGTGGAGTACATATACAATGGAATATTACTCATCCACACGAAAGAATGAAGTAATGCCATTTGCAGCAACATGCATGGATCGTCATACTGGGTGAAGTCAGACGGAGAAAGACTGATATCATACGATATCGCTTACATGTGGAACCTTAAAAAAAGCTACAAATGAACTGATCTNTATACAATGGAATATTACTCATCCACACGAAAGAATGAAGTAATGCCATTTGCAGCAACATGCATGGATCGTCATACTGGGTGAAGTCAGACGGAGAAAGACTGATATCATACGATATCGCTTACATGTGGAACCTTAAAAAAAGCTACAAATGAACTGATCTAAAATTCAGAAATAGAGTTACAGACGTAGAAGACAAACTTATGGTTACCAAGGGAGAAAGGAAGGGGGAGGGGTAAATTGGGATTGACATATACACACTACTCTATTATAAAATAGATAACTAATAAGGATCTATGTATAGCACAGGGAACTCTGCTCAATATACTGGAATGCCCTTTATGGGAAAAGACTGAGAGTCCCTTGGACTGCAAGGAGATCCAACCAGTCCATTTTGAAGGAGATCAGCCCTGGGTGTTCACTGAAAGAACTGATGCTAAAGCTGAAACTCCAGCATTTTGGCCACCTCACGCGAAGAGTTGACTCATTGGAAAAGACTCTGATCCTGGGAGGGAGTGGGGGCAGGAGGAGAAGGGGACGACAGAGGATGAGATGGCTGGATGGTGTCACCGATTCGATGGACGTGAGTTTGAGTGAACTCCGGGAGTTGGTGATGGACAGGAAGGCCTGGCGTGCTGCAATTCATGGGATCACAAAGAGTCGGACATGACTGAGCAACTGAACTGAACTGAACTGATATGTATATATATTAATATAACTGATTCACTTTGCTGTACACCTGAAACTAAGACAACATTGTAAATCAATTATACCACAATAAAGTTTTTTTAAATAAATTAATTTAAATGCTCTTTAGTAGACTTACAGACTTAGAAAACAAACCAAAGGGGAAAGGGAGGTGGGGGAAGTATAAATTGGGAGTTTGGGATTAACAGATACACACTGTGTGCGTGCTGAGTCCATTCAGTCATGTCTGACTCTTTGTGACCCTACGGACTTAGTCCACAGGGTCCTCTGTCCATGCGATTCTCCAGGCAAGTATACT
The DNA here is from genome assembly GCA_006410875.1 of Neotragus pygmaeus. Taxonomy (NCBI): domain Eukaryota; kingdom Metazoa; phylum Chordata; class Mammalia; order Artiodactyla; family Bovidae; genus Neotragus; species Neotragus pygmaeus. The sequence continues at coordinate 1,434,046 of SJYV01023749.1, forward strand.
GGAGTGGGTGGCAATGCCCCCCTCCAGGGGATCTCTCCTACCCAGGGATCGAACCCACGTCTCTTACGTCTCCTGCATTGGCAGGCAGATTCTTTACCACTAGCACCACCCGAGCCCACACTCTGCTATGTGTAAAGCAGATAAACAACAAGGACCCACTGTATAGCACAGGAAACTATATTCAATATCTTGTAATAACCGATCATGGAAAAGAACTTGAAAAAGTACGTATATATACATCTATGTATATATTAGAGATAAATCTGTGTGTGTTCCTTGAAAAGGTAGATGAGTTAATAACAGGAGCCCTATAAATAATTTTGTGATTCTCAGGATCTAAGTCTGATCAGACAGCAGCAATGGGTCTTAATTTTTTCACCTTTTGCTCCGTTGCTCTTCTTCGTGAAATCTGGCTCTAGGGTAGGGCAGGGTAGAGGCAGGACTGGGGGTATTTGCTCGGGGCAGATGTCGGTTTCTGGCCCCTGGTGACAGGGAACAGCTGAGGACGGGGGCATAGCAGAGCCCTGGGGGGTGGTGCAAGGTGAGAAACACAGGAAGCGAGATGCACGCAGCCCAGAGACGCTAAACTTGAGATGTGGGTAATTTTGAAATCTCTCCGGGGCTGCGGAGAAGGCAATGGCATCCCACTCCAGTACTCTTGCCTGGAAACTCACATGGATGGAGGAGCCTGGTAGGCTGCAGTCCATGGGGTCGCTGAGTCAGACACGACTGAGCGACTTCCCTTTCACTTTTCACTTTTATGCATTGGCCAAGGAAATGGCAACCCAGTCCAGTGTTCTTGCCTGGAGAATCCCAGGGATGACGGAGCCCAGTGGGCTGCCGTCTGTGGGGTCGCACAGAATCGGACACGACTGAAGCGACTTGGCAGCAGCAGCAGCAGCAGCAGCTCCGGGGCTGTTCCCCAACTCAGAGCCAACTGTTCGATGTGGAAATCCCCCTTCATCTCAAGTCACCCCCACGCACGCCTCCCTCCTGACTCTCTTTCCAACCTCTGCCCACGACTCTGCAGGCACGGGATGGAATTCAGAAAGAAAGGAGAAAAGAAAGCTTGCCATTTCTGAAGGGAATGAAAAGGCAAGCAGAGATCTAAGTGATTGGCTCTGCTGTTTCCTTGTTGAGTTTCCATTTAAATGGATTACCACCATGCACAGGTGACGGTCCTGTAAAAAGGTCAAGCTGAATTTATCTCCCTTCAAATGAATTTCAAGTTAAATATAACTAACAAACAAAGAAACCACCAAAATGAGGGGGGAAATCCATCAACTGAGTGAAGATTAAATCCCGTCCTATACACCACATTGTTTCAGGTTGGAGATGTGTGTGTGTTCAGTCGCTCAGTCAGTTCTGACTCCCTGTGACCCCGTGGACTGTAGCCCGCCAGGCTCCTCTGTCCTTGGGATTCTCCAGGCAAGAATATTGGAGTGGGTTGCCATTTCCTCCTCCAGGGGATCTTCCCAACCCAGGGATGGAATCCTCATTCCTTATGTCTCCTGCATTGGCAGGCAGAATCTTTACCGCTGAGCTGCGGCTATCTCTTCAGGTTGGAGATATATAAGCTCAAGGGGCAGCATCTAGAAAACAGGAGGATGGAGGAAACAGCCTGAAGGAGGCTGTTTCCTGAAGGAGGAAACAGCCAAGTGGTGAGCGACCAGCTCCCCAGAAACAGGGACCCGGAGAGAAGCACACCCCTTCCCCCACCAACTGAAGAAAACCTCACACTACAGAGTCTAGTTTTCATCTCATTCTGTTTCAAAAAGAGATAAGGGAATTCTGGGGCAAATTACTTCCTGCTAAAGAATTTCTGTTATTGCCAACATACATAAATAAACTTCCCAGTGAGTTTGCACGGTGTGTGGGGATGCATTCTTTCACACGCAATGTGACTTTCCAGGTTGTCAACATGCCCCTCTGAGTTCAGACTGAGGGTCTCTAAGCCCCAGTCCCAGGGGCAAATTTGCATTTCTGGGGTCCAGGTGAGAATGTGGTTTTATAAGCTGCACCCTCATCAGCACACAGAGATTCCACCAGCTGGGGACCTAAGGAAACTGTGACATGTGGTCTGTGACTTTTCTCCTGGACTCCAGAGGGGGATGCTTGGGAGCCGTGAGCAGCCCCGTCTCCCACCTGGTCTCCTTCCACTCACGGGGAAGACTAAACTTCCCAGATCCCTGCGTTGGGTGGAATCACATGACCAGTTCCAACAAATGAATTGTAAGCAGAAGTAACAGGTGCCATTTTCTGGATCAGAGGACCTAACAGTTGAAGTCAGATGCTCCAAGCTCATATGCCTCTACAGGGCAGCCAGGAACACTTCAGATGGCAGCCACCAGCCCAGCCTGGGTCCCTGGGGGACCACAGTGAGCAGAGTCCTGCCATCTGAGGACAGCCATGCAGCTTGAGCAAGAAATAAGCGTCCCAGGTTGGGGAACCTTTGTTATTGCAGCATGATCAGAACTTGCCAGGCTAAATCAGGATGAGATGCCAACTGTGCAAAACTCTCCCCTTCATGGATCACGGCCTTGTCATGGTGAAGGGCCTTATCGTGGTGAACTCAATGAAGCTATGAGCCATGCTGTGCAGAAGCTCCAATACTTTGGCCACCTGATGCCGAAAGCTGACTCACCAGAAAAGACCCTGTAGCTGGGAAAGACTGAAGGCAAAAGAAGAGGGCAACAGAGGATGAGATGGTCGGATTGGCATCACCGACTCAATGGACATGAGTTTGAGCAAACTCTGGGAGATAGTGAAGGACAGGGAAGCCTGGCATGCTGCAGCCCATGGGGTCACAAAGAGATGGACATGAATGAGTGACTGAACAATGACAACAAATGCAAAAGTGAGCAACACATCTGTGGAATTTCAATCAAGAATCAGCCAAGTCCTCTATCAATCAAAACACAAGATGTTTCTAGGGTGTTTTTTTCCCAAATGTTACAAACAATGCTACAATGTATATATTTATGGTTATTAGTTCTTTCCTGTTCCTGGGATGCCTGCAACAATCAGGCACTGTGCATCCAGAAACAAGGAAAACATACAAAGCCCCTGTTCTCACAGTGGCAAGGAACACACAGCAAATCAATGCAACAGGCCGGGTCGGGTTATGATGCTGCTGCTGCTGCTAAGTCACTTCAGTAGTGTCTGACTCTATGTGACCCTATAGACGGCAGCCCACCAGGCTCCCCCGTCCCTGGGATTCTCCAGGCAAGAACACTGGAGTGGGTTGCCATTTCCTTTTCCAATGCATGAAAGTGAAAAGTGAAAGCAAAGTCGCTCAGTCGTGTCTGACTCTTAGCTACCCCATGGACCACAGCCTAGGTAGTGATGAGTGCTATAAAAATTGAGCAGTGTAAAGAAGACACAGAATGAATTTGATAGAGAGGGTACAAGGAAGACAAGCTGGAGCTCGGTCGCTCAGGCTCCTAAGAGCCAAGTCTGTGTACCCCTTCCCAGCTCTGTGTTCAGTGGGGTCACCTGGTAACTTGAAAACCATCCCAGTAGAAATACTGGCTTGGCCAAAAGTTCATTCAGCTTCGTCTGTGGCAGCCTATGGAAAGACCCAAGCAAACTTTCCGGCCAGCCCAATATTTGCACCATGGAAATGGCAAACACTACAAATCAGAGCTTGGGGGGTGGAAGGGATTTCTTTCTGCCCCCACCCCGGAGATGGTTTACCAGAATGCCCTTGGATGTTTGGGTGGAGATGGAATTGGGAATGAGAGGGAGGAAGGGAGAGAGTGAAATGGCTAGGAAGGATGTTTCAGGGAGAAGAGATGCTGACATGAAGATGATTTTGATTGGGGTGGAATGGAGCAGGGAGGGCGGATAAGGTCTGGAAGGAAGGGTTGTAGGTCACACGGGGCCCTGCAGATGGTGGGAGAGCTTTGGATTTTATCCTGAGCATGATGAGATGTCTCTTTGACATCTTTAAATGCACAGCTTAAAGCTATAGGACTAAAGCAAAGACAAAGAAGCGAAGGACAAAGGGAAGGAAGGAAGGGAGAGAGGGGAGAAGGAAGGGATGGAAAGAAAAAAAAAGGAAAGGGAAGGGAGGGAAGGGGAGGAAGGGGAGGGAGAGGTGGCAAGGGAAGGAAGGAGAAAACGCACAGTTTCATATCCAGGGCCATGGGTGGTTCCCTGAGGAAAGAAGCAGCTCGCTACTGCATGTGTGAGAGAGATGCTCTAGGCTGTGGCTTCCATACCCCACGTGTCTAAGGTCTCAGCAGACTGGCTGCAACTCTCAGAGCCTTAAGCAGCCTGCCCACAGGAGCAGCTGAGCAGGCGGCATCCCCGCCCTGAGCGGCCCCCAGGAGGAGTGTTCCTCCAGAGGGTAGCAGATGGGTCCCTGTGTGCATTTGCTTATAGCCAGGACCAAAGCAATCACCCAAAAAAGAGAATCAAACCAAACTGTTCCTGTGTCCCTGGCCAAGTGGTGGATAAACGTGTGTGTCTCTCTGGGTCTGGAAACCAGAGTGAGATAGGGATTAAGACGGAGCTGGCAGGGCAGGAATGACGGCCGGAGCTCTTTAGCACCAGCTGCTGCGAGCACCCAGGAGCCCTGCCACGGAGCCAAGAGGCATATGCACACTCCACATGCCATCAATTGAAGCCCCGAGTCCTAAATGAATCACACCGGGAGAGAGATTGCAAAACAGCGTGTCTCCATTGCAATTGGGCAGGTGTGGTGCCTAGCAGCAAAGATCTTCATGTCAAAAAAAGCCTGGATGTGTGTGTAGGGCTGGGTGGGCAGAGCTTTTGGACCGAGGTGAGCACAGAAAGACGTCCAGGAAGGCCCAGACCCTCTCACGCGATCTCAGGAAAAGTTAGGAGACCACATGGCCGGCTCCAGCCCAGTGTTGGCCTCACTGGGCCCATTTGGTTGGGCTGGACTGGGCTGGACTTTTCTCTTGCACGGCCTGGGAGGATCAACCATCCCACCTCCCACTGTGGCTGTCGGCCTGAGCATAGGCCACTGTCTCGGGTTCAAAAAGGTACAGCAGCGCTGGGCCTGCAAGATTCCGTAGGGAAGGCCCACTGGGGTGGCCGCGGCCCCCACATGCTCTTCTGTTTCCACCCTTGTGCCACTTCTCACGTGTTTTAACCCGATTCATTCATTTCCCTTGATCCCGGCCCCCTGAGCTTTTGATCTTGCAACCCCAAGACAATAAAAAGTGTCAAAGAAAAGACCAAGGGAAAAAATGGACCAATGTAGAGAGTGGGAGGGTGGCTAATTGTTTTTCTGTTATTAGTTTCTTCCATCCTTCTGAAATGTGTTTTAGCAGCTTAAAATTATTTTGAAAGTCATTACTAAAATGACCACAAGCGCTTTCAGCACCAGCCAGGGAATAGGCAATAGACCATCTCTTACAAAATCATTGGGTTTCATAGCTTTGCCCAGCCCCGAGGGGAATTTGTAAATGGAGATGGAGAGGAGTCATGTCCTCCACTTTCTGTCACACCCAGACGGGTGGTAGCTGCCCACTACACACTGGGAGTCACGAGTAATCTCTCCCCTCCTTCCCTCCCACACAAGCCTGCTGGTGCCTCCCAGGCAGACGCTCAGGCCTCAGAACATTCCAGCACCATTCCTATCGCTCAGCCTTTGCACCTGTTTTTCCCCCAGTCCCTGTCTGAAATGTCCCTCTTCCTTTCTAGCCCATCACTCCAACTCCTCTCCAATCTTCACAGACGGGCTTCAGTCCAACCTCCTCCAGGAAGCCTTCCTTCCTCCACTTTCAGCCTCTAGCCATTTCTCATGGTCTGAGCTCCACACCAGTGTTTCCCAACCCGCAGGCAGGCAGTTCCCAGTCTCTGTCTGTGCCATAACCCCACGCCGTCTCTGCTATTCATTTGGAAATATTCTTATTTAGGTCAATTCACTTTTTATTATGCTTTCTAAAATACACTCACTTTCCAGGAGACTACACTGAATGGAGAGCTGGCAGCATTTATGCTAAATGGTGACCATAAAAATAAACACGGGCTCTTCCCCGGTGGTGCAGTGGATAAGAATCTGCCTGCCAGTGCAGGGGACATGGGTTTGATCCCTGGTCCAGGAAGATCCCACATGCCTCAGAGCAACTCAGTCATGTTCCACAGCTACTGAGCCCACGAGCCTAGGGCCTGGGCTCCACCGCAGAAGCCACCACGAAGAGAAGCCTGTGCCCTGCAGTGAGGAACAGCCCTCACTGGCCGCAACCGGAGAAATTCTCATGCTTTGTTTTCCAGTTCCAGAAACAAAGACCCCGTGCAGTCCAAAATAAATAAATAAATAAATAGAAATCTCCATAAAAAATAAATACAAGAAAAAAAACTGGACATTATTAGGGTTTTGCTAAGCTCATGGTTTGCCACAGTCACTGCACCCAACACCTGCCCTTCCCATGAGAGCTGCAAGGAGACGGGCTTAGCACCAACCCACCCAAGATAGTCTCATTTTCAGAATCAGAAAGACTGTAGGAGGCTGGAAGATGGAGTCATTGAAATACACAGGACTGACGCCACCTGTGGTAACTAAGTGGCCGGGACGGCATCGCTGGGACTGCATCACTCCAAAGCATGGCCATTTTGTCACCTGATTACATCATCATATTGTCTTATCACCTATTCCTATAAGTATGGGCTTCCCAGGTGGCGCTAGTGGTAGAGAACCCACCTGCTAATGCAGGAGACGTAAGAGGTGTGAGTTCGATCCCTGGGTCAGGAACAACCCCTGGAGGAGGGCACGGCAACCCACTCCAGTATTCTTGCCTGGAGAATCCCATGGAGAGAGGAGCCTGGCAGTCTCCCTACAGTGCATAGGGTTGGACACGACTGAAGCGACTTGGCACACAAATACATACGAGTCCCTGGTTTCATTTCTGAATGAAGCAGTGAGATTCACGGAGTTTCCCTTAGGTGTCCACCAAGACAACCACAGCTGAGTTCACAGAACATATGCAATGAACATTTTGACCAAACTGGTGGGTAAAATATAAATGGAATTCTCCTTTGGTACCTGCAAGTCCTAGGATGATTGCAATGGGAGAATCAGGGATTCCTTCTGATGTTAATCTCCTCCAGACTTTGTGTATAGCATCCCGAGTTAAACGCTTGGGAGCTTGGTCTGTGTGCGAAGCCTTCTCTGAGAAAGTTGGTGGCTGAATGTAGATCAGACTTGCTAGCCAGTAATTGAAACATCAATACTCTGATCTCCAGGGCTTTCCCTTAATTTTCCAGCTCCAGTCAGTAACAACAGGGAAGAGGGAAAGACCCTCACGGGGGCCACCAGCCCTACCCTTCCCATGATTTCCTTAAACAAAAGACTCTACATGCAGACACACACACACACACACACTTCTTTGTTCTGTTTTTCTCCTGCTGAAATGAATAGAAACAGACTCACTTTTCAAAGATAGCTCTCAGTGAGAAACACTCGTATATGAACCCAAGGAATTACTTTCTTTTTTGCATAACAAAGCTCCTCACGCTTCCAATCAGGGTCCTCTGAAATCCTGGCCGAAGGAAGGGGTCGGTCCCCAGACCAGATGGAGCCCCTGCCTTTCTGCTCCCTTAACACGGGCAGGTAATTCCTGGGGAGTTCAGGATCTGACCAAACCTGCCAGCCTTCCTTCCTTCCTGCCTGCCTGCCTGCCTTAGCCACATGGCTCCCCAACAGACTGTGCACTCCAGCTAGGCAGCCAACCCCTGCCCACGCACCAGGGGGCCTGGTGCCCTCCTGGTTTGCCTGGGACTGCAAGGGGGGAGGCTGGATGCAGGGCTAAAGCTGGTACATTTTGTGGGGAACTGGGATGAGCTGTGCACCATCAGGAACACTCCTGGCATTCTACCTGGGAAGCCCTGTGCCCTCTGCATGAACCAGACCTCAGCATCCTCATGCCCCGCCCACCCAGGCATGCTTAAAGCCCCAGCACACTAGCTCACCTTCCTCTGGACTCCTCTGTCTTTAAGAAGCACCCGAGGGGCTGTCTTGGGCTGTGGACCACTCTTTCATTGCCCTACAGTTCATCTCTCTGGAAGCTTCCAGGAGGCAGATCCTATGTTCTCGCCAGCTTTCCCCACAGGTGGCACAGAGTGCACCCCAGCCCCTGTTCCTCCTGTTACAAAAGACTCCACTCTTCTCCCTGGAGAAAAAAGCCCCTATCAATTCTCTCAGCATCTTTAAAGGTTTAGGGGTTTATTTTGTGCCATCAGATCTTTTAGTCCATCTGGAATTTATTTCAGCGTGAGGTCTAGAAAAGGAAACTAACCACATATGCTCTTCAATTCAGTTTGATGGGTGCTCAAGCCTAAATCCCTTTATGGAATGGTCTTTTCTTGCACTGCTGATTTGAAAAGAAAACAATTTCAAATATCAAATTCTCATGTGCAATAAAAATAAACCTTTCTTGAATACACACCATATGCCAGGCACTGTGGGGAGCACTTTGCACAAGGTTGATCCTGTCGTTAATTCTGCTTTATCAACCAGGAGAGAGTTTCAAGCAGCGGTTTTCGAAGTGGGGTTCCCTGACCACCAGCATCAGCATCACTCAGAACTTCTTCAAGAAAGATTCTCTGCCCCACCCAGACCTGGGGGATCAGAGAATGAGTGGGGGTGGGGACAGCCACCCGGGGTTTAACCAGCCCCCCAGGTGATTCTATGCACCCTCCAGTTTGAGAACCCCTGGTGGAAGGAAGTTGTCAAGTGTCATTTGGCAGGTAGGTAGAAAAAGAACTGGACCCAAGCAGCCAGATTCCGGAACCCACAGTCACCCCTGCGCTCATTGCTCCCTCCTGATGGTTCCTGGTTTTCTGAGTAGGGTGACTGATTGCCATGTTTTCTCTGACAAGAATGCTTCCCCTCTATATCCAATGATGCTTCAAAATCTCTAAAAACCCCAGTGGTCCAGTGGTTAAGGGGCTTCCCTGGTGGCTTAGATGGTAAAGAATCTGCCTGCAATGTGGGAGACCTGGATTTGATACCTGGGTCAGGAAGATCCCCTGGAGAGGGGAATCACAACCCACTCCAGTATTCTTACCTGGAGAATCCCATGGACAGAGAAGCCTGGTGGGCTACTATCCATGGGGTTGCAAAGGGTCAGACACGACTGAGCGACTAACGCTTTTCACCAGTGGTTAAGACTCTGTGCTTCCCCTGAAGGAGGCATGGGTTTGATCCCTGATCAAGGGAAATAAGATCTCACAAGCTGTGTGGCATAGCCAAAAATAGGCGGGTGGAGGGGAGGTAGGGAAGGGGGGGAAATCTCTAAAAATCCAGTAGCCTGCCCTCCATCTCATGACAAATATTTCTAAACATCATTATTTCCTCCACCTATCAACAAACTGAGAAATTAGTAATAATAATAATTATAATAGGGCTTCCCTGGTGACTCAGTGGTAAAGAACCTGCCTACCAACGGAGACCTGGGCTCAATCCATGGGTCAGGAAGATCCCCTGAAAAAGGAAATGGCAACTCACTCCATCTGGCCTGGGAAATCCCATGAACAGGAAAGCCTGGCAGGCTACAGTTATGAAACAATCATGAGAAAATGATGGTAATAAAAAATAGCTACCACTTGCTGAGAGTTTTCCATGCCTGCAGAAAGTTTCCAGGCTTTAGCTCAATTATTCCTCAGGACAACCCTACCAGGTAAGTCCGATTGCTACTCCTCTTTTCAGAGGAGAAAATTGAAGAGTGGAAAATCCAAACAACCAGCCTCCAGCTAACAAGGGACAGAGCCAGGGTGCCAGTGCTGCTGGCCGGGCACCCCTGTTACCAGGGGCTCCAGGGCGCCAAGAAAAGTGCAAATGGCCCCGCTGCCTGGCACCAGGAAAAGGTCTGGGAGAGAGCAGCCTGGAGGATAGGCTGGTCTGAGAGATCCAGGCACCTCCATTCATCCCCATGAAGAAGCTGACTCCCTGAGAAAAGCAGGCTGCCTTCAAGCCTCGGTTCTCAGACTCATCTGCATGTCAGAATCTCTGGAGGCTGCTTTGAAACATCCAGAGCCCGAGCCACATCTTAGATCTAAACTACAGCCTCCAGGGAGGGATGCTGGCATCCGTGTGTGGATGCCCTCAGGCTGCAGATGTGTTTAGGAACTGCTGTTCTCAAGTCAGTTTCGGGGGAGGCTTGGCACATTGGCATAGCACTACCAGCCTACTAAGAAAAGACATAAATTTTTACAGGAAAACCATGTAAACTGTTTTCCTGTAGAAGCTTCTATACAGAAAGGCAATTCTTACACCAAGGGACAAAAAGAAACTCTCTGTCGAATAATCCGGTGAAAACTTTTGGTAATGAGAATTCTCAGCGCATCACAGAATGCCCAGGAGTCAGAAACCCACCCAAAGCACGTTATCCGTACAACCTCGGCTGAAGCTTAAGTCCGTCCCCAGCTGACAACATGCTTAATTGCTCTTAATTAGTCACCAGCTTCCCTGGAGACCCAGTGAGGAAGCATGGAGGCCAGACAGCCCCAAACCAGCAAGTGCCCTGGCGCCCTCTCTGTCTCTCTCTCTGCTTCACCACTGGAGGCCCCTGCAGGAGAAATAATTCCAGTACCACTAAGACTTCCAGTCTCCTGCAGAGCCTCCTGCTGCCCTTACTCATCAGGACAAAGCACGCAGATCTTGGCTGGAGACAAAGTTGAAAATCTTACAGATAAAGAAGGATGGCAGGTGAAGTGAGAAGAATACAAGTTCACATCTGAGTTTGCTGATGGACCTCCTTGCATGTCTCCTGAACTCAGACCTGGCATGTGACCCCTTTAGAGACCACCTTTGGTGGCAACAGCCGCAGACTGTCACCTTCTGGTGTATCTCTGATACCTTTTAAGCCAGGCGATTGTTAAAAATCAGCCAGAAAAGCCTAGAAGTGTGAAGATTCCATCTCCCATGTTAGGAGCAAAACAATGCTTCCCCAGCTGAGGATACACTTGGCGTGAACCTCCAGTGGGGAAGCAGAGGGTCGCCCAGGGCGGAGCTGGAGGGATGGGGAGGGTAGGATGCAGTGCAGAAATCGCTGCTCAGGATTCGCAAAGGCAGGCTATGCTCCCATCTCCAGCAGGGGGTCACCCCTTGGGGAACACACCTGCAGTTCCATTTCATTGGGTCCATTTGTTTCCTCTTCTAAAGAAACTGATTAAGCCTCTTCTCAAAGGAATTGACAGCTGTGGGACATGCAATAATATTGTTTGATAAGCAATCAACATAAGGGCTAATTATTGTATCAGAGTCTTGTTAAAATATTGCCTCTCTGAGGCAAAATTTTACATAAAGTGCATTTATAACAAAAGTTCTCCAGCCCTCTAAAAAAACCGAAAAACTATTCAGTCTAATTTTCCTGAATCCCGAGTCCAGAACCAAAAACTAACTTTAAAAACAGGAGGCAAAAAGAAAGACCACCACCTTCCACAGACTGACTCCCTCAGGGTCTCACGTGGGCAGAGCACGTGTGAGCTAGAATCAGAGAAAGTCCATTCCCCAGAGACAGTGGGCTCAGAAAATCTTCCGTAAAAAGCCAGAGAACGTGTGTATTTTTAGGTCTTGCAAGCTGGGCTCTCTCTGTCACGAGTCCTCAGCATTGTCAGGGAAGAGCAAAGGCAGCTCTGGGCGACAGCAAATGAGTGGGTGTGGCTGTGTGTCAATAAAACTTTATTAACAAGCACAGGTGGCTGGCTGGGTTGAGTCTACAGTCTGCCAACCTTCTAGAGGGTGGAAAAGAGAACCTCCGAGGTCCCACAACCAAAGTATTTTGGGGGACACTTGAGAATAAAAAATCCTGTGATAATCCAAGATTGCTGGTCACTTCTGAGAAGGCCTGAGGTTGCCATAAAAAAAAAAAAAAAGATGCCTAATTTTGTGGCAAAAAAAAAAAAGGCAGAAATATATTCTCCTACAGCTCTGGAGGCCAGACCTTAGCAGGGCTGTCCTGCCTTCAGAGGCTCCAGGGGAACCTTCTCCCTTGATGCTTCCAGCTCCTGTTCCCGTCTCTGCCTGTCTTCACGTGGTGTTCTCTTTGTCTCTTAAAAGGACACCATCCATGGATCTAGGACCTGCCCAGATATTCTAATATGACCCCATCCAGAACACCATAACCTAATTACACCTGCAAAGACCCCTTTTCCAAAGGTTACATTCACAGATTCAAAGGATCAGAGCATGGACATATATTTGAGGATCCAACCCATCCAACCCATTCAGTTCAGTTCAGTTCAGTCGCTCAGTCGCGTCCGACTCTTTGTGACCCCATGAATCGCAGCACGCCAGGCTTCCCTGTCCATACACTAAAAATTACTTACTGTTCTGAAATTCAAATTGAACTGCCTCCTGCTGTTTATCTGGCAACCCTATGGAGATGTTGAGTGTCAGCCTTTCTTAGCTGCTCTGCCCCTACAAGGCAGGTCCCCACAGGCCAGAGATGCAGGGAGAAGGCAGTGCTTAGGGTGGAGGCTGGTGGCATCTCCATGAACTCTGCAGGGGATCTTGGGGCTGGACCAAGGATTTGGGGATGGACATTAACAGCATCTTTGCCGATAGGCATATGAGAATGTAAAGCTAGGGTGTGACTGTTTTAGGACTGAATGGCCAGCTAATGCTAGGAACTGGTTGGACCAGTGACCTCTCAGTCATATCTGAGCCCCTCTGTGCATTTGAGTCAAAGCAAGCTTTTTCTCCCCCCATTTATGACCACCTAGCTCTGTGTAAGCTATCTGGAAACCACATTTGCCCCTAAGTTACAGCACCAGGAAGGTTTGCAAAGGGCATGGAAGGCAGCAGAATTCCCTCTGTTCCCACCCAACCCCTGGCATTGTTTCACCAGGCAGTCAGGGAGAGGGCNAAAAAAAAAAAAAAGATGCCTAATTTTGTGGCAAAAAAAAAAAAGGCAGAAATATATTCTCCTACAGCTCTGGAGGCCAGACCTTAGCAGGGCTGTCCTGCCTTCAGAGGCTCCAGGGGAACCTTCTCCCTTGATGCTTCCAGCTCCTGTTCCCGTCTCTGCCTGTCTTCACGTGGTGTTCTCTTTGTCTCTTAAAAGGACACCATCCATGGATCTAGGACCTGCCCAGATATTCTAATATGACCCCATCCAGAACACCATAACCTAATTACACCTGCAAAGACCCCTTTTCCAAAGGTTACATTCACAGATTCAAAGGATCAGAGCATGGACATATATTTGAGGATCCAACCCATCCAACCCATTCAGTTCAGTTCAGTTCAGTCGCTCAGTCGCGTCCGACTCTTTGTGACCCCATGAATCGCAGCACGCCAGGCTTCCCTGTCCATACACTAAAAATTACTTACTGTTCTGAAATTCAAATTGAACTGCCTCCTGCTGTTTATCTGGCAACCCTATGGAGATGTTGAGTGTCAGCCTTTCTTAGCTGCTCTGCCCCTGCAAGGCAGGTCCCCACAGGCCAGAGATGCAGGGAGAAGGCAGTGCTTAGGGTGGAGGCTGGTGGCATCTCCATGAACTCTGCAGGGGATCTTGGGGCTGGACCAAGGATTTAGGGATGGACATTAACAGCATCTTTGCCGATAGGCATATGAGAATGTAAAGCTAGGGTGTGACTGTTTTAGGACTGAATGGCCAGCTAATGCTAGGAACTGGTTGGACCAGTGACCTCTCAGTCATATCTGAGCCCCTCTGTGCATTTGAGTCAAAGCAAGCTTTTTCTCCCCCCATTTATGACCACCTAGCTCTGTGTAAGCTATCTGGAAACCACATTTGCCCCTAAGTTACAGCACCAGGAAGGTTTGCAAAGGGCATGGAAGGCAGCAGAATTCCCTCTGTTCCCACCCAACCCCTGGCATTGTTTCACCAGGCAGTCAGGGAGAGGGCCCAGAAAGGGGACACCGTGGCTGATGCTCAGATCCCTCAGGCTGCATTTGGAAGAAGGTTTTAAGGGGCAGGAATTCAGTAACATGAGAGCCTGCACGCAGGTAAAAGATGCTGACTGCTGTGTTGCCCACAGCACAGGCAACAGCAGCTTCTACTGTTTTAAAATCTGCCTTATTGAAGTATAGTTGATGTCCAACATTGTGTTAATTTCTGCTATAGAGTGATTTGATTATACATGCAAATACCTTCCTTTTCATATTCTTTTCCACAATGGTTTATCACAGGATATTGAATACAATTTCTTGTGCTACACAGTAGGACCTTGTTGTCTATCCTTTCTCTATATGGGGCTTCCCAGTTGGCGCTAGTGATAGAGAAGTTGGCTGCCAATGCAGGAGACGTAAGAGATGTGGGTTCAGTCCCCGGGTATACTAGTTTGCATCTGCTAAGCTCAAACTCCCAGTCCATCCGTCCCCCACTCCCCACTCTCCTTCTACCCTTGACCTCTGGTTTCATTCTTTATTCTGCAGACAGAGGGAACTTGAAACACCCAAATCCAGTCATTCTGTTTTTCTGCTTAAAATCCTCCCAGGGCCCCACAGCTATTAGAACAGACTCCAAATCCTGCAAGTGTTCTCAGTTCCTTGAGGGCACCTGTTCACTTCTGTGCTGTTTCTTCTTCCTGGAATATTCTTCCTGATTCCCATCCATCCTTGATGCATTAACCCAAGGGTTACCTCTTGAAGAGGCTCTGTTCTTGTGTGTTTGTTTAGCCTTATCAAAGTATAATTGATGGGGGGAGGGATAAATGGGAAATTTGGGATTAACAGACATACACTACTATATACAAAATGGATAAACAACAAGGACCTACTGTATATCACAGGGAACTATATTTAGTATCTTGTAACTATTTGTAATGGGAAAGAATCTGAAAAAGAATATATACATTAAATATATATATATAGCGAACTGAATCACTTTGCTGTACACCCAAAACATTGTAAATCAACTGTTCTTCAATTTAAAAAAATTTAAGATATANACAGGGAACTATATTTAGTATCTTGTAACTATTTGTAATGGGAAAGAATCTGAAAAAGAATATATACATTAAATATATATATATAGCGAACTGAATCACTTTGCTGTACACCCAAAACATTGTAAATCAACTGTTCTTCAATTAAAAAAAATTTAAGATATAATTGACAATAAAATTGTATGTATTAAGGTGTACAATTGATGCCTTTATATGCATATACATTTTGAGATGATCACAGTCAAGCTAATGAACATATTCATCACATATCACCATGTGTGTGTGTTGAAATCACTTAACATCTAGCCTCCCTAAGAAGCTTACAGAGGTCTCTTTCCTCCACCAACTCTCACAGAAGCCTGCCCTCATCCCTCTGGCGTCTTCCACATTTATACATCATTGCTACATCACTACTCTTTCCCCACTCAGGGGAAAGATTCAAAGACCATGCTTGTTTTCCCCTGGTCCCCCTCACAACATACCCAGTGGCAGGCAGAGTGCCAAGCACACTTGTTGTTGTTCAGTTGCTAAGTCATGTCTGACTCTTTGTGACCTCATGGACTGCAGCAGACCAGGCTTCCCTGTCCTCCACTATGTCCCAGAGTTTGCTCAGATACACGTCCAGTGAGTCTGTGATGCTATCTAACCATCTTATCCTCTGCCATCCCTTCTCCTTTTGCCCTCAGTCTTTCCCAGCATCGGGGTCTTTTCCAATGAGTCAGCGCTTTGCATCAGGTGGCCAAAGTATTGGAGCTTCAGTCTCAGCAACAGTCCTTCTAATGAATATTCAGGGTTGATTACCTTTAGGATGGACAGGTTGGATCTCCTTGCTGTCCAAGGGACTCTCATAAGTCTTCTCCAGCATAACAATTCAAAAACATACATTCTCCAGCACTCAGTCTTCTTCATGGTCCGGCCCTCACATCCATACATGACTACTGGAAAAATCATAGCTTTGACTAGACGGACCTTTGTTGGCAAAGTGATGTCTCCAAGCACACTGGGGATGCATAATAAACACACTTGAGTCTCCAGAATAAGAGACAGTGCTTATTATACCCAGAATTGCCTAGAACATGGGCTATGCAGTAATCTGATTCTGCAGCTTCAATAGGGAAAAATGAAAAGTTTTCTCAGCAGGAAGTGAAGCTTAGCCACTAAGAGGTCAGAAAGTGCACCCTTGGTGACGATAAAAAGAGGAGAGGTTAGATGCCCTGCAGGCTGAATGGCAGTGTGAGACGGACTCTGTGCTCCCAGGGACAATCTAAGTCATGCGGGGCACATCTGACTTTTCAAGAACAGTTGGAAATCCTGACTTTTATGTGAGTTCTCTCAATTTTAAAACATTAGCAATTATCTTACGCATGTGAAGTAGGCTGCCTTTGTCTGAGGGCAGGATTCAGCTGATGGGTCGCTGGTCGGAAATCCCTGGTATCACGGCTAATGGAAAAATAACTATGAAATTGTCAAGAATTGCTCCTCCCGAATCTCAAGAACACCATGTGTTCTCATGTCCCAATCTCTACATTTTGGGTTTTCACTTAACTACATTTTTTAACTTTTATTTTATACTGGAGTATAGTTGATGAACAATGTGTTAGTTTCAGGCGTACAGCAAAGTGATTCAGTTATACATACATATGTATCTATTCGTTTTCAAATTATTTTCCCATTTATTACACAGTTTTGAGCAGTTTCCTACACTATACAGTAGTTCCTTATTGATTTTATACATAGCGGTGTGTAAATGTGAATCCCACGCTCCCTAACTACCCTTCCCCCAACCCGTCTCTCCTGGTAAATATAACTTCTCCAAATCTGTGAGTCTGTTTCTGTTTTGTAAATAAGTTCATTCGTTCTGTTTTAAAACTACTTTTAATGTTATGAGCGTTCTCTCCCAGTAGCTTGCTGGAGAAATTTCTTCCAGCGTCAAACTTTACCTCCATGATACTGTTGCTAAGGTGATTTATAACACCAGAAGGCTGTTACCCTTGACACTCATCATTTCTTTTTATTTCTATAATGTTTCGGTGGGGTCAGTAAGGAAAGTGTGAGTTGTCTGTTGTAGACATTCAAACAGGAGTTGATCTGATCTTCCTTTCTTCAATTTTCCGAGGCAGGCTGATTCTCAGCTGAGGGGAGGGTCTTGCCCAAAGTGGCAGTTTATCTTTTGGCCAGGCTGTGGTGGGGGGTTCCTGACCCCTAATCCTAATGTATCATCATTTGGCAGATCTCTTAGGCAGGCCTCTTTCTAGGGAGATGCCGTGTGCAATGTGGTTCACAGCTCATCAGGTTGTGACATCCTTTTAGTGGGTCATGACCAGTATTTTGTAAACAAAACAGAAGAGTATAAAGCAGGATGGAATGGAATAGACCCCTGAGGAAGGAAATGGCAACCCACTCTAGTACCATTGCCTTGAAAACTACATGGACAGAGGAGGCTGGCGGGCTACAGTCCACGGGGTCGCAAAGAGTCGGACACCACTGAGCGTGCATAGACCAGAAACCCACAGACGGGACTGCACGTGGAAAGGCAGGTGTGCTCTCAGGAAACTTGTCTTGTAAGTGTGGTATGTGTGTACATCTCCTTGTATATTTCTTCCATGATTCATAGTCCAAAACCACTGTTTTTTTTTTTAAATTAAACTTTGGCTGTTCTGTGAGACATGTAGGATCTTACTTCCTCAACCAGGAATTAAATCTACACCCCCTACATTAGAAGTGTGGAATCTTAACCACTGACCACCAGGGAAGTCCATGAAAACCACTGTTCTAATGTGTCAAACTCTCTGAGATATTTTGGATGTGATTTTAACTGGAAATCATCTTCTATCTAGGTTTGGGATGTCCTGACAATGGCATCCAGTCCCATCACTTCATGGGAAATATATGGAGAAACAGTGGAAACAGTACCAGGCTTTATTTTGGGGGGCTCCAAAATCACTGCAGATGGTGACTGCAGCCATGAAATTAAAAGACACTTACT
>SJYV01023749.1:1452458-1481582 GCA_006410875.1 Neotragus pygmaeus
GATGACCGAGGATGAGATGGCTGGATGGCATCACTGACTCGATGGACGTGAGTTTGAGTGAACTCCGGGAGTTGGTGATGGAGAGGGAAGCCTGGTGTGCTGCGATTCATGAGGTCAGAAAGAGTTGGACACGACTGAACGACTGAACTGAACTGAACTGACAATGTCCTAAGCAAACTACTGTCCCCGGTAGAAACGAAATGTCACACAGTGACAACGGTTACCATAACAATCACAGTGCAGGCCTATTAAACTTTATACATGTCCAGGTGCTATGTGAATGCTTCACCAGTGTTATTAACGCTTTTATGCTTGTAACTACCCTATAAAATAGGCACAACTGGTATCACTCACGACCAACTTAAAGCACAGCAAAGTTAAACAACACGCCCGAAGACCCACAGCTCAGTGGGGTCAAGGACTGGATTAGACCCCCACACACACACCTTAAGCCTAGCTCCAGAGTCTGTGCTCACAAACCATCATACACAGCCTCTTGCAGCAGACCTGCTCAGAACTCCGTCTGTACCTTTGGCTAAACTCAGGCTATCAAAATCACATCATTCAGCAAACACTCCCAGTTGCCTTGAATAATTAACAGCGGCAGTTGCTTTGGAAATAGCAAGAGCCTCGTGTTAGAGGCAGGCGTACCTGTTCCTATACCAAAGGGAAGGAAGGGAAAATATCACCTCGAGATTTTGGCTGCAAGACAGCACTCCCTTGTGCCAAGGAGGGCAAACCCCTACTGGCCGGAGAGGAGAGGCATCTCCGACAGGTGTGTGGCAAAGACTTTCATTCTAGAAATAAAGTACACGAGTGGGTTGGAACAGAAGGACTCAATGTGCACAGCATGAAAATTGCTGACATTTACCAACTCAACAGAAATCTGATATTCATACCGCGTGACCCATCTTCTTCCTGAAAATCTGCTTCAGCACTACCTTGCCTATCTGAAAACACCATGCTGGCCAAGAGGTTGGCAAGAAAGGCCTCTGAGTCACCAGAGCAGACGTGGCAAAACTGTGTCCCTGACTTCATGCAGTTGCTTCCGAGAAGCCCATGTCAGACCCTCACTCAGCACCTATTGACTCTTAGTTTGCACACAGTTCTAACTAGCCAGCAGGTTTGCTTTTTAAATTCACAACCACATGGAAGCAAGCAGGCAGGAGAACAGTAAACAGATAACTGCAAACCCACTTGAAAGATGAGGGTCGCATTTACTGAGCACTTACTATATGCCAGTAATTCTATCTAAACAGATAACTGCAAACCCACTTGAAAGATGAGGGTCGCATTTACTGAGCACTTACTATATGCCAGTAATTCTATCGAGGGCATGACTTGCATTTTCTCATGTAATACTCACCAAGTCAAACAGCAGGCATGATTAACCCCCACTTCATAGGTGAGGAACCAGCTCAGAGAACCTTGCCCAGGGACACACAGCCCACAAGCTGCAAGGCTGGGACCTGAACCCAGAAGACAAGGCTCTAAAGCTGAGATTCATGACCACCGTTCAGTAGTCCCTCCTCCCATTGAAGGAAAACTGTGAAGAGTAAACCCACTGGGATACAAAGTGCAGAAGCCTCGAACCGTTGACCTTTGTACTTTATTTGCTGTCATAGTCCCAGTGCTTAAAGCAGGACCTGGGACATAGTAAGTGCTCAATAAGCATTTGTGAAATGAAATATGGACACACATTTTAGGAACCACTGATGTTTCTGTGCCATCAAGAAAATCATCATCATGTCCCCTGCTCTTGGCAATCTGGTTTTTCACAGATATTCAAACTATATAACCAACCCAAAGTTTGGTTTCAGTACAAAGTAACTTAGACAAAATGGATAGATTCCTTGAAAGACCCAAGTAACCAAGTCCTCTCAAGCAGAAATACATCACTCGAGTAGCTCCACATTTATTAAAGAAACGTAATTTGTGGTCAAAGGCTTTCCACAAAGAAAACCCCAGCCAAAGACAGCTTCACTGATGAATTCTCACAGATACGTAGGGACAAAATAATCCCAATTCTTCTCCAAAAAATTAAAGGGGAGGAAACACAACCCAACTCATTCTTTGAGTTGAGGCCAGCATCACCCTGATACTAACTCAGACAAGGATAATACAAGAAAATTATAGGACATATGTCTCATAAGCACAGAAGTTATAAATAAAGATGTAGCAAATTGAATCCAAGAAGATATCTATAAATGGTAACACAGAGTTTGTCTCAGAAGTGGAAAGTTAATTTAACATATGAAAAACCAGTCAATGTAATAGAATACAATAAAAAGAAAAATCATATGATCATCTCAAAAGACACCCCAAAAAGCATTTGAGAAATTGTAATATTCATTTCTGATAACAACTCCTAGTAAAGCGATGATAGAAACTTGCTCTATTTTCTTGACAGTGATGACTGTGTCATGGATGTATATACACATGGCAATGTTTCCCATTCAAATATGGGCAGTTTATTGCCTCAGGATTGTTTTTAAAAGTGAAGTAGTGAAATCACCCCTGATTTCAAGAAAGGAATTTAAAATTTTGTGAAATAAAAAAATTACAGGAAGTTAATTTTTAAACAACTGAGACTTCCATAGGTAACTGTCAGTTCAGTTCAGTTCAGTCGCTCAGTCATGTCCGACTCTGCGACCCCATGAATCACAGCACGCCAGGCCTCCCTGTCCATCACCAACTCCTGGAGTTCACCCAAACCCATGTCCACTGAGTCGGTGATCCCATCCTGCCATCTCATCCTCTGTCGTCCCCTTCTCCTCCTGCTCCCAATCCCTCCCAACATCAGAGTATTTTCCAATGAGTCAACTCTTCGCATGAGGTGGCCAAAGTACTGGAGTTTCATCTTTAGCATCAGTCTTTCCAAAGAACACCCAGGACTGATCTCCTTTCGAATGGATTGGTTGGATCTCCTTGCAGTCCAAGGGACTCTCAAGAGTCTTCTCCAACACCACAATTCAAAAGCATCAATTCTTCAGCACTCAGCTTTCTTCACAGTCCAACTCTCACATCCATACATGACCACAGAAAAAACCATAGCCTTGACTAGATGGACTTTTGTTGGCAAAGTAATGTCTCCGCCTTTTAGTTCTTCCAAACACTCATATAACTGAAAGATGAGGAAGCATGTCTTTAAAATCCATGGAAGAAGAAAAAGAGATTGTTTTTTCACTATAGGCTTCTTAATGATGTATGATGTCATAGTGTATTATCATATTTTGATTATAAATATATACATTAAACAGGAACTACATATTTCAACACTTTTATTTTTAATTAATTTTTTATTGGCATATAGTTGCTTGATAGTGTTCTTAATTTCTACTAAACAGCAAGGTCAGTCAGCTATATGTACCCATATATCCCCTCTTTTTTGGATTTCCTTCCCGTTTAGGTCACCGCAGAGCACTGAATAGAGTTCCCTGTGCCTCACAGTAGTTTCTCATTAGCTACCTAGTTTAGGCATAGTATCCATAGTGTATATATGTCAACACCGATCTCCCAATTCACCCCATCCCCCCTCCCCACTTGGTGTCCTTACGTTTGTTCTCTACATCTGCGTCTCTGTTTCTGTTTTGCAAATAAGATCAGCCGTACCATTTTTCTAGATTTCGCATATGTGAGTTAATAGATGATATTTGTTTTTTCTATCTCTGACTGGTTTCACTGTATATGACAGTCTCTGAGTCCATCCACATCAAAACAAATGAGCCAGTTTCGTTCCTTTTTTATGGCTGAGTAATATCCCATTGTACATATGTACCATATCTTCCGTATCCATTCCTCCATGTTGATGGACATTTAGGCATATTTCAATTAAACTGTGTTTTTGTTCATGCAAAAGCAAAGCCATCAAACTGGTGAACACAAGGAGAAGATTCCTTAAAGAACGCTTTTCTCACACGTATGTTTCATGCCCACTCTATCAGTTCCCTATGAGTAGTTTCTATATTCTGTTGCTGTATCACAGAGAACTCCAAAACTGACCAAAAAGAACCATCACTTTTGCTTAGGATCATCCAGTCCAGGAATTCAGGAAAGGCTCAGAGGGTGGTTCATCTCTGTTCCACATGGGATCAGGAAGACAGGGGGTAGGTGAGGAGGATGCTCGACTCCCGTGTCCGTGCCTTGCTGGTCCTCGATCTGTCTGTCTCTGACCCTCTTTCACTTGGCTTGCATCTCTCAGCATGGTGCACTCAGGGGAGCTGAACTTTTTTACTTCCAGGAAATGGAAGCCAACAGACCAGTTAAACACGCCACCCTAAAACAGCATGAAGTCTCTGTTCTATTAAAGCAATCACAGGATCCACTGGATTCCAGGGCTGGAAAAATGGTCTCCAACTCTGGACATGGAGGGAGTGGTCGCACTGCAAAAGAGCAGGTGGGACAGGAGATATCTTTATAGCTATATTTGGAAATAATCTGCTGAGAGCAGGATCCTGGTTCCACTCACGTATTGATATATGACCTACTCCATGAATGATTCTCCTTTGACTCCCATTCTGTCCTCCACTCTGCCCTATGCCTTGGGGTGGGGAGCTGACCTTGGGGGCTCCATCACTTGGGTGGCTTTCTTATCCTATGGCATCCATCTGGCTGGATTCAGCCACAGGAGGACCAGCAGGCAATCACTGGGTGGTCAGAGAGAGAGATCAGAGTTCTTATTCCTCTGAGCCTGCTTGCTTTCCCTGGTCCTGGAGGAGGTTTCCTCTCTTCACGGCCACAATTTCTGTCAGATGACCCCCTCTTCAGCTACAGGAGTCAGCCAAGCTATTCCACGGCTGCTTCTCCCCCTTGGAGTTTATGGATGATAATAGCCCCTTACTGTTGCCACATCCTGCCTGTATCATCGCCTCTTACTGGGTCTCCTAACCGTGCCCACACACCTATAAATAGCCGCTGTAGTCCCCCTAAAACCCTAATTGAACGGGTCCTTCATTTCCTGCCAGAACCTAACCCAGACATTTTCTACAAAGCCAGACTCCACTCTGGGTGGGCATTCATGTCTTTCACTGAATGATAAGTCTGTCTGGGAATTAAGCTTGGGTAACAGCGACTTCACTTTCACTTTTCATTTTCATGCTTTGGAGAAGGAAATGGCTACCCACTCCAGTATTCTTGGCCTGGAGAATCCCAGGGATGAGGAGCCTGATGGGCTGCCATCTATGGGGTCGCACAGAGTCGGACACGACTGAAGGGACTTAGCAGCAGCAGCAGCAGCAGCAACACTCTTAATTGGAGAAGGAAATGGCAATCCACTCCAGCACTCTTGCCTGGAAAATCCCACCCACGGAGGAGCCTGATGGGCTACAGTCCACAGGGTTGCAAATGGGGTTTCTCTGGTGGCTCAGACGGTAAGGAATCTGCCTGCAATGCAAGAGACCAGGGTTTGATCCCTGGGTCAGGAAGATCCCCTGGAGTAAGAAAAGGCAACCCACTCCGGTATTCTTGCCTGGGAAATCCCATGGACAAAGGACCCTGGTGGGCTACAGTTCACTGGATTGCAAAAGAGATACAATTTAGCGACAAACAATACAAACAAAACCCTCTTACTGTCAGAGCTAATTCCCTATGTGGTTTAACTAACTAGGAGAACCACTAGCAATCATTAAGATCACTACCTGAACAGAGTGAGCTCAAGTCACCAGGATTCTTGACCTTAAATGGGCTCAGACAAACCCTCCCAGCTGCCTGGAGTCCCAGGGCCACCACTCATGCTAAGGTTGGGGAGAGACAGACCCACTGTGGCGAATGTGATTATCTATTTTATTTCCTGTTGGATTGGCAGCCGCTGGGTTGTTGCACATCCATCATGCTGGAAAGTGCGTGATATCTATGGATTAAAAATTAATTTACTGTCCAGCCTGGCTTTCAGCTTGATGCCTTAATTGAGTTTTGTTATGACAGTGGTGCTGAGCTCCCAGGCATCGTTTAGCCCAGTCTAGAGGCCTCGGTGTTTGGGGAGAGGTTTATGAGCTCTGAAATACAATTATCTCCCAGCACACACACAGTGCTTATCTTCAAAGTCACTCATGATTCATCCTGGGTTCTTTATGCCTGTGGATCCAGGGATACAGTTATTGATCTGCTTCCTCAAAAACATACTCCACAGCCTTGAGTCTCAAAGGGGAAGATCAGAGAACTGGATCCTGTTGTTGAGAAAGCCCCACTTTGGAGAAACATTAATTAATTCAGTTAAATATTTAACCAATAGCAGCTACTATGTGTTCAGTATGCAAACGAGTATGACATAATCCCTACAGAAGTTTGCATGCATGAAGTCACTTCAGGTGTGTCCAACTCTGTGCGACCCTATGGACTATAGCCCCGCCAGGCTTCCCTGTCCATGGGATTCTCCAGGCAAGAATACTGGAGTGGGTTGCCAGGCCCTCCTCCAGGGGATCTTCCCAATCCAGGGTTCGAACCCGCATCTCTTATGTCTCTTGCACTGCAGGTGGATTCTTTACCACTGAGACACTGGCGAAGCCCCTACAGAAGCTTGCAGTGATTGTTTCAGCCACATACAACATCAAGGACATGGGTTAAAGAGGCAGCACTTTATTACTGTAGCCTCTGGCCAAGAAAGGTCTCCAGAGCTTCCCGTCTTTGTTTCAGGCAGGGGTCCTCAGCAACTGGGCTGCAAGGAGGGAGGTGAGCGAAGCTTCATGTGCATTTACAGTCATTCTGCACCAGGCACGTCTCAAATACCAACTCATACAACCATCACAGCTGTGTGGAGGGAGATGCATAAGAATGTCCATCACAGAAAATGGCAAAACCGAATATTGAGATGAATAAGGACATTTTATCAACCCAAATACCTCTCCCAAATGGAAGGCAGGGTGAGAATAGCAGCATAAGGAACCACATGCCCAGAGTGATGTATCTATGAAAAAAATCTACATTTAAAAAACACCATATATTTTCTAAGGAGATAGATGGTTCTAGAGATGTAGGTCCATAGATATATGTAAAACTGTATCTTAAAATTGGGCCTCCCTGGTGGCTCAGCTGGTAAAGAATTTGCCTGCCATGCGGGAGACCTGGGTTCGATCCCTGGGTTGGGAAGGTCCCCTGGAGAAGGGAATAGCTACCCACTCCAGTATTCTGGCCTGGAGAATTCCATGGACTGTATAGTCCATGGGGTCGCAAAGAGTCGGACATGACTGAGTGACTTTCACTTTCATTTTAAAATTTGGAATGATATACAATATCTTAAGAACATAGTGGATGATCTGGGGTTGGGGTGGATATTGAGGTGACTCTATAAATTAAAAAGGAATTTAGCTTTATTCATTATCCTTAATTTACTTTGAAAGGCAAAACATACAATTGATCTGGTCTCTTCAATAAATCAATGGCTTGGAGAAAAAAGTGTTTTCAAGTAAAAGACTAAAAAGACACAGCAGTCAATATAACATGTAAATCTGGATTGGATCCTGGTTTAATTTTTTTAAGGGATAAAAATATATCCTAGGAACAACTAAGAACTTTTGAGTATAGGCTGGATATTAGGTAATACTGGAGTATGATGGAAGTTTTAGATATGAGCATGATATTATGGTCATGTAGGAAATAATCTTNCACCAACACAATGGACATGGGTTTGGGTGAACTCCAGGCTACTGTGTCCATGAAATTCTCTAGGCAAGAATACTGCAGTGGGTAGCCGATCCCTTCTCCAGGGGATCTTCCCGACCCAGGTATTGAACCTGGGTCTCCTGCATTGTAAGCAGAGTCTTTACCATCTAAGTCAGCAGGGAAGCCTCTATTCCACTCTATTCTATTCTAATTGATTTTTAAAATATTAGCTGCTTTTGCTAAACTGATTTCTCTACCCACTGTTTTCAAACTCACCTGTAACTGGATCATGATATAAACGTATATACACACATATATACAGACACAAATACATACACAGGATATAAACAAATATATATGTATGTACATATATATATATATATATTTTTTTTTTTTTAAACTGAGCATTCTCTTCAAGAAAGTCTAAGCAATACTGCTTTATGATGCAAAGCCCAGGCCCAGACATTTCTGCATCAGAGAGCACACCCCAGGCAAATGGCCTTCGACCTTAAGATCACTCAGATCCCATGCTGGGAGTATGCTGTGATGAAGAGCCAGGAGGCCAGTTAATGGCCCTTGCCTTCAGCAGCCAAAACTCAAGGAGTGGGCTGCCTGTGACAGTGTGCTCCCGAGCGTTGTCTTTCAAGGCATAGATATATTAAATGAGTTCTTAAAATGACCTGATTCCTGGCAGGAAGCTTGAGGGGATGTGTGAGAATTTCTTGTGAAGATCATCATTGTTATCGGTCATCCTTGTGAAAAGGCATTAGTAGACTTGCATTTGTCTGGCATGGTTGGAGTCTGCCTGGTTTATGGATTGTTGATTTTAACTTGCAGTAAGATAGATTTTTGCAATAAAGCTTTGCCTACAGCAGCCAGAGGCCTTCCAGATTGCCTTTAGTGAGGGAGAAGTTGATGTACCAGTGCGAAAGAACACAGCATTGTGAATTTGAAGACCTGGGATTGAGTGTAAGACTGTCTTCCTGAGTGGCCATGGGCAATTATCTAATCTCTTCAGACCCAATTTCCTTACACATAAAACAGGAGTAATGATAACTTCCCTTGACGTCACAAAGGCATTTTGGAGATTAAAAAAAAAAAAANACCTTTTTCAGGAGGGTTCACGTCTTGGGGCTGGTGTAGAACCACCTGAATACCATTTACTGAGTGCCCACTCTTGTCCTCACACCTATCTGCAAGATGGATATTATTGTCAAACCCATTTGACATCCAAGGAAACTGAGGCACAGGAAAAGCCACTCAACCAATCAACAAATATCTACTAAGTTCCTACAATCCATCAGACCACTCTTCCTGGAAGTAATGACCCAGACAGAAGTTAAGGAACTGTCCATTCCAGTTCATACAGGGCAGAGCCTGTGGCTAGTGGGAAGCTGTGAATGTCCCAAGACATGGCCAGTGCAGAGCGCCTGGGCCTTTTCCCAAGTACGATGAAGCTCTCCTCTCTTGCATCCCTGTGAAGATGCAAGCTTGACCTGGAAGGAAGCAGGGCCAAAGGGAGAAGCAAAGGAAAGGCAGCTTTATTTTCCAGTGCAGAAGTCATGGAGAACATGGCCACATCCAAGTGAGGAAAACACATGTGGACCACTGGTCCCCAGACATGGTTTCAGCTGCTAGTCTGAAGTTGGCATGCCTAGTGCCTTTTTGTTCTCATGAAATTCACTGCATCCCACGGCAGACAGGCTGTGTCCTATCTCCTATTTTTCTAGCACCTCCCACCTCAAACCTCATGGCAAACTGTTGTGCCCTTCCTGTGGAACCAAGCCTGGTGCTGAGACCTTACCAATCTTCAGGGCATTTAAGCCTCACAAACCGTTCCTCTGAGATAAGTGCAAAAGTTCTCATCCTGGTTAAACACACAGTGATGGGAAAGTTTAGGGAAATTAAAGCATAGGTCCACATTCAATAGCAGGTAGGTGATGGAGTCAGGATATAAACCCAGGTGTTTCTGCATCCAAAGGGCATGTCTCTTTTCCCTAGATCACTTTTCTTTTCCATAGAAAACACTGACCTAGGACATGAGCTGGGAGTTCCATAAAAGCTCTGGTCACAAGGCTCTAAGCACAAGCCAGTTGCATCTCTAGGCAAAAATGACAAGTAGGTTCCACCTCACATCAGCTTTCTTTAATGCTTTTATTTGATGGCATTGAGGAGGGTTTGGAGACTGGGATCAGGCTTGGTAGAAGAGAGTACCACAAAAAATCAGCAATGTGGGCCATGGGCAAGAGGTCAGGGAGTATCATACGTGTTGGTTAGAATAACTTAGCTTTCAAAGAGCCATGAGAAGGGCTTCAGGTAGGGGTACATCAAGTGGATTGAATGATACTGTCCAGTATGATTCCAGTGTCTGGGGTGCCTTCCCTGAGTCTGTCTTCAACATCTAACTCCGATTCCAAGCTGAGAGCTAATAGGCCCAAGTGTTTCAAGCTTTCTTATCCACAGCCAGTAGAAAAAGCAGAACATCTTTATGACAGTATGGCAACCACATTCCCCAAAGCCACTCTGATTGGACTAGCTGAGGCCACACATAGGGATCTGAAAGTGGCCAGAGAGACAGAATGCAACTCCTGGCCAAAGTCACATGTTCTTTCCTTCGAGTCAGGGTGGGGAGGCAGAGTCAGCTGATGGAAAGGGTAACAGAGCCGAATAGGCAGTCAACAAACCACTATGCCGCATCTATGACATCACCCCCCAATCAAGGCTCATTCCTCCCAGAAGAACACAGGCATGGGCCAGAATACCTTTTCTCCCCTTTGCATGAAATGCAGACCTAGGAGGTCCTTTTCCCCTCTGGCCAGGTGCTCTCTTTTTCCATGAATCCATCTCTGCAGAAATAAAGAGAGGACCTTCTAATGCCCCTCCAATAACTGATCTCCATATTAGAGACCATAACCAGGGCCCCACCCATGGAGTGAGATGAGAGACCCTACAATACATTTTCTTAAAAGGGTAACTACCATGTGTAACATTTTAACCCCATTTTCTCTGAGAAGGCCTTTTTGTGTTAACCTGATTAAACCAGGAGTGAATGTAATTAATGGGAAGCATGAAGTGCTGATTACATAGGAGGCATGGATGATTATTTAGACACTCTATGAAGCCCCATCACTGATACGATTATGGACAAACACACTGCTAACAGGCTTGGAAAGTATCATTAACACAGACTTCCCAGGTGGCTCTAGTGGTAAAGAACCTGGCGGCCAATGCAGGAGACATAAGAAAGCTGGGTTCGATCCCTGGAGAAGGGTATGGTAACCCACTCCAGCATTCTTGCCTGGTTAATCGCATGGACAGAGGAGCCTGGTGGGCTACCATCCATAGGGTCACAAAGAGTCGGACACAACTGAAGTGACTTAGCATGCATGCATGCATGCGTGCATGCCAGGAGCTTCTTAGAATTACACTTCTGAAATACCTTCAGTTCAGTTCAGTCGCTCAGTTAGTCGCTCCTGTTANTACCATCCATAGGGTCACAAAGAGTCGGACACAACTGAAGTGACTTAGCATGCATGCATGCATGCGTGCATGCCAGGAGCTTCTTAGAATTACACTTCTGAAATACCTTCAGTTCAGTTCAGTCGCTCAGTTGTGTCCGACTCTTTGCGACCCCATGAATCGCAGCACACCAGGCCTCCCTGTCCATCACCAACTCCCGGAGTTCACTCAGACTCACGTCCATTGAGTCAGTGATACCATCAAGCCATCTCATCCTCTGTCGTCCCCTTCTCCTCCTGCCCCCAATCCCTCCCAGCACCAGAGTCTTTTCCAATGAGTCAACTCTTCGCATGAGGTGGCCAAAGTACTGGAGTTTCAGCTTTAGCATCATTCCTTCCAAAGAAATCCCAGGGCTGATCTCCTTCAGAATGGATTGGTTGGAATATCTTAGAACTCTTTTTAAAAAACACAGAAGTCTGCAAACCAGTTGATTCATCCAAAGTTTTTTTTCCATTGGACACCATCTCCAAGTTGCCCAGACAACTAAGCTATTCCTGGTCTGCTGAAATAATTTAATTGAAGTACCTCCTGTTAGTTCAGAACTTGGGTCCATCTGCAGACTCTGGGGACAGAAGGCACTGGGTTATGAGTGTCAGAGCAGAGATACATGTGTGCATGCTCAGTTGCTTCAGTTGTGTCCAGCTCTTTGCAATCCCATGGACTGTAGCCCACCAGGCTCCTCTGTCCATGGGATTCTCCAGGCAAGAATACTGGAGTGGGTTGCCATGTCCTTCTCCAGGGGATTTTCCCAACCCAGGGACTGAACCTGTATCTCCTGCGGCTCCTGCATTGCAGGCAGATTCTTTACCACTGAGGCACCAAGGAAGCCCCAGAGCAGATATAACCTCCCTGCTAAAAGGGCCAAGAGCCTCCTATGTTGCTTTATTGAGCCTCTGGCTGAAACAAGAGTCAGCTCACCTCCGCTGACAGACGGCCAGCAAGAAGCTGACCCTCCCTCCCTACCTAGCTTTGGAACATGATGAAACCACCATCTTTGAAACCAAGAGCCCAGTTTCTTCCTGAGGGCATTTCCCCATTGGTATAATTGCCACGAGAGAACAAAAAGAATTCCACCTGAATTCTACTGAAAAGATGAACCTTTGGTTTTTAATCTTGTTTCATTCACCTTGCCACTGCTTTCCAATCTGCCAGACCCCACACAGGATGGTCCTTCATGGAAACCAAGGTGTTCTCAGGTAGAGATGTGTCAGGCATTTCATTAGTCATTGATTTATAAATCATAGAATCATCATCAATTTAATATTCTATTTTAGTATTTTTTTTCCAATGACAAAGCCTCCTTTGAGTACTAAAATGTCTTCTGTATGTGTGTGTGTGTGTGTGTGTGTGTGTGTGTGTGTCTGTCTGTCTGTCTGTTTTAGTTGCTCAGCTGTGTCCGACTCTGCGACCCCATGGATTGTAGCCTGTCAGGCTCCACTGTTCATGGAATTTCCAGGCAAGAATACTGGAGGGGGTTGCCATGCCCTCCTCCAGGGGATCTTCCTCACTCGGGGAATGAGCCTGGATCTCCTGCATTGCAGGCAGATTCTTTACCATCTAAGCCACCAGGGAAGCCCCCAAATGTCTTCTTTACACCTCTGTAATACATGGTCATCATCCTGTTGGAGTCAGTGTGGGTAAGTGTCAGGTTTGAAGGCTTAGCTAGTCCTCAGAATTTAGCTGGACTTGAGTAACAGGATTGTTTTCCTGTATTTGACTACTTTTACCTTTTATTTCTAGCAGGATTTTCCACTTAACCTACTAATGAAAAGCTTTTTTTTTTCAAGTACATTTACACAGTATATTAACTTAAAAAATAATAGTATTATAAGTAATAGTAACATTACCAAGCAGATAGCACAAAAATCCGGAAGGTGGTGATTCTCTCAGGTAAATGTTTATAAACTAATTAACACAGTTATCTGTCTTGCAAACTTGTAGGTTTCCAGCTCCATGGTCTAATATCCATAACATTTCCTCGTGCTTCGCCTGGCTGACTAACATGGCTACTCACCACCTTCATGAGCACACATCATCATCTCAGAATATCAGATTCATGGAGTGGCTAGTTTGTGTCCTACTCATTCCAGAATCTTCCGTAGTACGCAGAGCAGAAGCACGGGATAAAGTTTGATTAATTTAACTGTTCCCTCCCAGGGCCACTGGTCTTCCTCCTCCAGGAAGCCTTACTTGATTACCCTAGCCCACAATGTCTTTATGAAGAATAGAATTTGCTTTTGAATTGTTCCCTCTGATTCCATGAATCCAGCCTCTCTCCCAGGGCCACTAGTCTTCCTCCTCCAGGAAGTCCTCCTTGATCACCCTGGCCCATAATGTCTTTGTGAAAAATATAATATAGCTATATAATATATAATATAGCTATATAATATAATATATCAAATATAGCTTTGCTTTGCTCTACATATATTCCCCATTCTTCTAGATATAGTATTCCAATTTCTCTCTGGGAAATGGCTGCTCTCCTATTCAGTCCAGAGTGGGCACATGACCCAGATCTGGTCAAAGTGCCACCTATCCTCAACCAAATAATTGTGAAGGAATAGATAATGTCTCAGGTTGATTGCTGAGTTGTTCCCATCAGAGACAATCTTGAGATTCCTGTTGAACTATCAAGCAGAGGCAGCTCCCTTTTATCCCACTTAGGGATAAGTCCTAAGCATCCTGGGAAAATAAATCCTAGGAAAAGAGAAAGCCTAGAGATGCTGGTACCACCACATGGAAAGATCCTGCTGAGATGAAGCTGGTGCAGAAGAAAGGTGGGACAGGAAATAGAAACTAAATCCTGATGACATTGCTTCAGCCCCTGGATCTACCCATGCCTGAAGTCCTTCTCTCAATAAATATCCTATTTTGCTTTAATCAGACTGAGTGGACTATTCATTAACTTGAAACTGAAGAAATCTGTGACTAAAAAACACCATCGTTTGAACCTTGAAAATCCATCTTCTCTGTACTAACCATTTGAATAGAGAAAGATAATGTATCTCTGGTCTTCACACTATCTTCTTATAAAGATACCAAGTCACTGGATTTTTAGGGCTCACCCTAAACCAGTATGGTTTAGAATCAAGCTGGTTTTAGAAAATCAAAATTTTAATCAAACTGGTTTTAGAAAACGCAGAGGAACGAGAGATCAAACTGCCAACATCCACTGGACCATTGAAAAAGCAAGAGTTCCAGAAAAACATCTATTTCTGCTTTATTACTATGCGAAAGCCTTTGACTGTGTGGATCACAATAAACTGTGGAAAATTCTGAAAGAGATGAGAATACCAGATCACCTGATCTGCCTGGACAGGGAGGCCTGACGTGCTGCAGTCCATGGGGTCTCAAAGAGTCGGACACATCTGAGTGACTGAACTGAACTGAACTAATCCAGTATGACTTTATCTTAATCTACATCTTCATTACATCATCAAGGACTCCATTTTCAAATAAGCTTATATTCACAGGTAGCAGGGGTTAGGACTGGAACATATCTTTTGTGGGAACTGAATCCTACCCATTACAGCTACCATCTTGCTCCTCTGAGGAAAGTCAGACTCAAGGCAAAGGAGAAAGAGAAATGAGCTGGATATATTCATGATAAAACAAACCTAGCCTCACCTGAGTCTATATTAAATACATCTGGACTTGCCTCCCCTTCACACCTGTCTCTCTTGGTAATGATGAAAAGATCAAGTCCTTTTCGTTCTCAGTACTTTTTTCCTCCCTCCTTCAACCTTCTGGTGTACAATCTGTTCAACATGTGGGAAGGATTCCCACTCTATCATCCCAATGGACTGTGTCACCTTCTCTCTACCTGGCTCTGCCTGCTCCCAGGGCTCCTGCACCTTTTTATACTGCGTGGCCACATTTGAACAAGCATACAGGCAACTGATAGAATTTCAAAAAGAAATTCAGGCAAAATGCCTTCTTCAAAAGTATTGAGATGGAAATGTTTTTTTAAATAGCCTTGTAATGTAAATAACCTTGAAGTCAAAATTACAGCAACAGAAAGCAAATGTAAGACTACACATGAAAAGGATGGAAAAGAGATCTTTCAGTCATATTCAACTCTACAGCGATTTTGCTAAGAATGTAAGGTGCACAGCCCATTTAGGAAGAGAGGGAGGGAGGGAAGGAGGGAAGGGAACGAGGAGGAGAGGTAGAGAAGGAAGGGAGAGAAAGGGGAGGGAGGGAGTGAAGAAGGAAGGACATTTGAATGACAGCCCAGACTTTGATCAGAGATGGGTCTTTGTCTAAAAGCCAGAAATAGCCAGGACATGGAAAAAACCCAAATGTCCATCAACAGAAGAATGAATAAAGATGTGGTACATATATACAATGGAATATTACTCAGCTATAAAAAGGAACAAAATGTGGTCACTTGTAAAGACGTGGATGGACCTAGAGACTGTCACACAGAGTGAAGTCAGAAAGAGAAAAAAAAAATCAAAGAAATCTAAAACTGTCCAGCTTACAGAGTGGAGTGTCTGCCTGTTAGTTAGCAGCTCTCATTAAACAAGGAACTAAATCAAGTAGAGATTTCAGAAGCCACAGTTCTGAATAAACAGCCTGGGATATTTTTATGTGAGTCTCTGCTGCTTTTCATAGTGACTGACTCATAGGTAGCCTTAATCTGACAAAGCCGTGTCGTCATGGGAACCGGCCCTAGTCCATGGCCACAGGTTAAACATTAAGCTCCCACCTGAGATAATGTTCCCTTATCAATCTCCTCTCGGAACCCAAAGCTCTTCCATTTCCTCCAGGCAGCTGGCCGCTCTCTGTTGACAGCGTCTGCCAGTGGCAAAGGCTCTGTCGCCTGGTTACTAATTGGTGATGGGGGTGAGATCTGGCTGGAGAGGAGCAGGTCGAAGATGCTTAAAGGCTAAGCAAGCTGACTGGGCAGCGTCCATGGAGTGGTGGCCCCGTGCAGACAGGACACTGTCCTCGGCCCTTTGAACTTGGGAGTCACCATAACCTCGCACTGGGCAAAGCCTCCATTCCAGCAGGCTCATGGAGGCGTTAAGGACCCTGTTCATGGATGCCTGTGGCAGGGCAGTGTCTCCCTGGGATGTGCCCACCAGCACGACGATTCAATGCAGGAAAGGAGAAAGAGGCTCCGGGTTCCAAATAGCCAAGGATATAAAGGACGGTGGAAACTGTGCTCGCCTTTCCTCTGGCCAAAGCACTCAGCTTCAGTTTGAATATGGTCTGGTGAGAATGGCAAGCATTTGGCATCCAGCCCCCTCTGACCACAGGCTTCCCCGGGTGGCTCAGTGGTTAAGAATCCACCTGCCAATGCAGGAGCCTCAGGCGACACGGGTTCAATCCCTGGGTCAGGAAGATCCCTTGGAAAAGGAAATGGCAACCCACTCCAGTATTCTTGCTGGGATAATCCCATGGACAGAGGAGCCTGGCAGGCTATAGTCCATGGGGTCACAGAGAATCAGACACAAGTGAGCATGTACGCACGTCCCTCTAACCACCAGTGAGAAAAAGACACCAGGCGGGATATCTCCTGAACTTACATCTCAAGCAGAGACACCCAAACGCCAAAACCAGGGGCTGCATCAGAATCATCCTAGCGGGTTCATCCTGAGGGGCCATCTGTGGCCCCACTATTTAGAGTCCCAGTTCCTCTCCTTCCCATTGATTCTTCCAGGAAATGCCTCTTCTTAAGATTACTAGAATTAGGATACCAGAATTCAAAACCTTTCATCACAGAGCACTGAGCTGAACTCCCAGTGCTAGAGAGCAGCTTCCCACCAGCTGTCTATCTTACACATGGTAGTGTATATACGTCAGTGCTACTTTCTCAGTTCAATACTCTGTGATGACCTACAGGGGTAGAACGGGGAGGCGGGAGGCAGGCTCNTTCTGAATAAACAGCCTGGGATATTTTTATGTGAGTCTCTGCTGCTTTTCATAGTGACTGACTCATAGGTAGCCTTAATCTGACAAAGCCGTGTCGTCATGGGAACCGGCCCTAGTCCATGGCCACAGGTTAAACATTAAGCTCCCACCTGAGATAATGTTCCCTTATCAATCTCCTCTCGGAACCCAAAGCTCTTCCATTTCCTCCAGGCAGCTGGCCGCTCTCTGTTGACAGCGTCTGCCAGTGGCAAAGGCTCTGTCGCCTGGTTACTAATTGGTGATGGGGGTGAGATCTGGCTGGAGAGGAGCAGGTCGAAGATGCTTAAAGGCTAAGCAAGCTGACTGGGCAGCGTCCATGGAGTGGTGGCCCCGTGCAGACAGGACACTGTCCTCGGCCCTTTGAACTTGGGAGTCACCATAACCTCGCACTGGGCAAAGCCTCCATTCCAGCAGGCTCATGGAGGCGTTAAGGACCCTGTTCATGGATGCCTGTGGCAGGGCAGTGTCTCCCTGGGATGTGCCCACCAGCACGACGATTCAATGCAGGAAAGGAGAAAGAGGCTCCGGGTTCCAAATAGCCAAGGATATAAAGGACGGTGGAAACTGTGCTCGCCTTTCCTCTGGCCAAAGCACTCAGCTTCAGTTTGAATATGGTCTGGTGAGAATGGCAAGCATTTGGCATCCAGCCCCCTCTGACCACAGGCTTCCCCGGGTGGCTCAGTGGTTAAGAATCCACCTGCCAATGCAGGAGCCTCAGGCGACACGGGTTCAATCCCTGGGTCAGGAAGATCCCTTGGAAAAGGAAATGGCAACCCACTCCAGTATTCTTGCTGGGATAATCCCATGGACAGAGGAGCCTGGCAGGCTATAGTCCATGGGGTCACAGAGAATCAGACACAAGTGAGCATGTACGCACGTCCCTCTAACCACCAGTGAGAAAAAGACACCAGGCGGGATATCTCCTGAACTTACATCTCAAGCAGAGACACCCAAACGCCAAAACCAGGGGCTGCATCAGAATCATCCTAGCGGGTTCATCCTGAGGGGCCATCTGTGGCCCCACTATTTAGAGTCCCAGTTCCTCTCCTTCCCATTGATTCTTCCAGGAAATGCCTCTTCTTAAGATTACTAGAATTAGGATACCAGAATTCAAAACCTTTCATCACAGAGCACTGAGCTGAACTCCCAGTGCTAGAGAGCAGCTTCCCACCAGCTGTCTATCTTACACATGGTAGTGTATATACGTCAGTGCTACTTTCTCAGTTCAATACTCTGTGATGACCTACAGGGGTAGAACGGGGAGGCGGGAGGCAGGCTCAAGAGGGAGGGGATATAGGTATACATATAGCTGATTCACCTTGCTGTACAGCAGAAACTAACACAACATTGTTAAAAAAAATAGTAGTTTAATTTTTAAAATTAAAAACTAAATTTTAAAAACTTAAAATAAATAAATAAAATAAAATAAAATGAATTTCTGTTGCTTAAAAAAAAATAAAAACTTAAAAAAAAAGACCTTATATCAGTTTGCCGGGGCCATCATAACAAAGTGTCACAATCAAGGTGGCTAAAACAACAGACCCAGATCTTCATAACCCAGATAACCACGATGGTGTGATTACTCACCTAGAGCTAGACGTCCTGGAATGCAAAGTCAAGTGGGTCATAGGAAACATCACTACGAACAAAGCTAGGGGAGGTGATGGAATTCCAATGGAGCTATTTCAAATCCTAAAAGATGAGGCTGTGAAAGTGCTGCACTCAATATAGGAGCAAATTTGGAAAACTCAGCAGTGGCCACAGGACTGGAAAAGGTCAGCTTTCATTCCGATTCCAAAGAAAGACAATGCAAAAGAATGCTCAAACTACTGCACAATTGCACTCATCTCACATGCTAGTAAAGGAATGCGCAAAATTCTCCAAGCCAGGTTTCAACAGTATGTGAACCATGAATTTCCAGATGTCCAAGTTGGTTCTGGAAAAGGCAGAGTAACCAGATATCAAATTGTCAACATCTGTTGGATGATAGGAAAAGCAAAAAAATTCCAGAAAAACATCTACTTCTGCTTTATTGATTACACCAAAGCCTTTGACTGTGTAGATCACAACAAACTGTGGAAAATTCTTCAAGAGATGGGAATACCAGACCACCTTACCTGCCTCCTGAGAAATCTGTGTGCAGGTCAAGAAGAAACAGTTAGAACTGGACATGGAACAACAGACTGGTTCCAAATCAGGAATGGAGTGTGTCAAGGCTGTACATTGTCACCCTGCTTATTTAACTTATATGTGGGATACATCATGTGAAATGCAGGGCTGGATGAAGTGCAAGCTGGAATCAAGATTGCTAGGAGAAATATCAACAACCTCAGATACACAGATGACACCACCCTTATGGCAGAAAGTGAAGAAAAACTAAAGAGCCTCTTGATGAAAGTGAAAGAGGAGAGTGAAAAAGCTGCCTTAAAACTCAGCATTTGAAAAACGAAGATCATGGCATCTGGTCTCATCACTTCTGGAGGAAAAGTGAAAACAGTGACAGCTTTTATTTTGGGGGGCTCTAAAATCACTACAGTTGATGACTGCAGTCATAAAATTAAAAGATGCTTGTTTCTTGGAAGGAAAGCTATGACAAAGCTGCTGCTGCTGCTAAGTCGCTTCAGTCGTGTCCGACTCTGTGCGACCCCACAGACGGCAGCCCACCAGGCTCCCCCATTCCTGGGATTCTCTAGGCAAGAACACTGGAGTGGGTTGCCATTTCCTTCTCCAATGCATGAAAGTGAAAAGTGAAAGTGAAATCACTCAGTCGTGTCCTGCTCTTCGCGACTCTATGGACTGCAGCCCACCAGACTCCTCTGTCCATGGGATTTTCCAGGCAAGAGTACTGGAGTAGGGTGCCATCACCTGTTTCGTGACAAACCTGGATAGTTGTATTAAAAACCAGAGACATCACTTTGCCAGCAAAGGTCTATATAGTCAAAGCTATGGTTTTTCCATTATCTATGGACAGATGTGAGGGTTGCTCCATACAGAAGGCTGAGCGCCAAAGAATTGATGCTTTCAAATTGTGGTGCTAGAGAAGACTCTTGAGAGTCCCTTGGACTGCAAGGATATCAAACCAGTCAATCCTAAAGGAAATCAACTTTGAATATTCATTGGAAGGACTGATGCTGAAGCTAAAGCTCCAATTCTTTGGCCACCTTATGTAAAGAGCTGACTCATTGAAAAAGACCCTGATGCTAGGAAAGATGAAGGGGAGGAGGAGAAGCAGGTGACAGAGGATGAAATGTTTAGGTAGCATCACTGACTCAATGGACATGAGTTTGGGAAAACTCCAGGAGATAGTGAAGGACAAGGAAGCCTGTTGTGCTGCAGTCCACGGGATCGCAAAGACTTGGACACAACTTAGCAACTGACAAGTGATCCAGAGTGGACCATCCCACATAGCCATGGTGAACACATGGAAACTGACAAACCTGTAACTCATGGTGAGACTTGGGCCTCGGTCAGTGCTCCACGGCATAGTTTTGGTAGCAATCGGGAAGTGAGTCACCGGCCAGGAGATCTGGCCGGATGGAGAGGCCTGCAAATGCAGAAGCGCATCTCTGTAGGGAGGAAGAGGTGGTCTTCCAGTGAAAGATTAAGTGCATTTTTCACCCTAGTCTCCTGGGGAGCATGGTCACGCTAATATGGGGAAGTACCTTAGCTGATCTTGAAAACTCTTGATCCTGATAACAAGTCTTCAGGAAATGGGTCTTTTGAAAGAAGAGTGTTAAATGGTAGAATTTGGACGAATCCCCTTCATAGGTGAAAAATATAGAGCCCAAGAAATGAGAAGGCAGAATTCTGTTGCCTTTTTGAGCCTAATTTTAGAGATGTCAAGCCAATGAAGAAACAGCAGTAGGCCTAGGAACCCTAAGTGCATGGTTAAGGGACTGATTAAAACTGAAGATGACACAGAGGAAATTGGCTCAGAAACCCAAAGCATTGTTTGAGCTCCTGGATCAAGCCATTCCTGAAGCCAGTTGCTATGCTCTCGTCCATTATACCAGTCAATTAACTCCCCTTTTTGCTTAAGCTAGTTTGAGCTGGTTTTCTGTCATTTTTCAAGCAAAAGAGTCCTGATAAACACAATAGCATAGTACATGGCAAGGCCCCAAGGACTTTTCTGAGAGTACAGGCACATCTGCAACATCATTTCTCTTTCTGCAGGACAAAGGGAACATGTTAGCTACCTTCCAGGGTCTGGGTTTGCTAAGAGATCAGAGTGAAACAGATGCTATCAAGACCCATATGCTGTAGCTGAGAGTCTGAGTTTCACAGCAATTTCTGAAGCCCTTGCCAAACACATTTGTACTCTCTTTTGCTTTTTATTGCCCTTGCAGGCAAATGGAGGGACATGACTGCACCCGGTCTCGGAGTGTAGATGGCACGCCATCATCATGGGCACTTCCTGGCAAGCCCAGGACAGCACTAACAATCATGTGACTGTAATTAGCACTGAACTTCAGTATCAACAGAGCCCATTCCATTCTGACTTGCCTATTTAAAAAGAAACAAGCAAAATGGAATTTAAAATACATAATTGCCTTAGTCATGAAGAGTAATGACATTAAGAGCTGTTTTAACTAGGCATTTCCGCACAAACGACATTACACTGAGACAGTCTGTCCTAAGGCCTCAACCAAAAGCGAGATCCCAGAACCTGTGGGGAATACAGGCTAAAGATGGTCTCTGGTTTGGTCTTGGAGCACAGGAGCCCCTTGCAGCTCTCAAGGTTGGAGGAAACTTGTTTCCCCCAACATCACAGATTTTGCCATTTCTGTGTCTCACCTGATAACTGCCCATTTTCCTTAAACAAGCATATGTGTCTTATGGGTGCCAAGATATTAAAAAAGGTAACTTTATCTCATTGTGGTTCTGATTTGCGTTTCTTTGATGATTAGTGATGCCAAACATTTTTTCATGTGTCTCTTGGCCATCTGTATGTCTTTGGGGTAAAAAAAAAAATCTTTATTTAGGTACTTTGCCCATTTAAAAAATCAGATTGTTTTTTGTTATTGAGCTGCCTGAGTTCTTTATATATTTTGGTTATTAATCATGATCAAATACATGTTTTGTAAAATATTCTCCCATTCGGTAGGTTGTCACTGGGGTTTGATCATGGTTTCCTTTATTGTGCAGAGCCTTTTTAGTTTGAGATAGTCCCAGCTGTTTATTTTGGTTCTTGTTGCCCTTGCCTGTGGAGTGAGACCCACAAAAACATCACTTAGACTGGTATCAGTGAGAGTACCATTTGTGTCTGCTTCTAGGAATGTTATGGTTTCAGGTTTTATATTCAAGTCGTTAATCCGTTTTGAGTCAATTTTTATGTCTAGGAAAGGACAGTGCTCCGGTTCTTTCTTTTGCTTGTGGCTATCCAGTTTCACACCTGTCTGAATGACTATCATCAAAAAGACCGGAAATAACAAATGCTGGAGAAGATGTGGAGAAACGGGAACCTTTGCACACTGTTGGTGGGAATGCAAATTGGTGTAGCAACCTTGGAAAACAGTATGGAGATTCTCCAAAAATTAACAATAGAACTATCATATGATCCAGCTATTCCACTTCTGGGTATTTATACAAAGAATATGAAAACATGAATCTAAGAAGATACATACGATAGCCAAGATACAGAAACAACCTAAGTGCCCATGAACAGATGAATAGATAAAGAAGATATGGCATATGTACACAATGGAATATTACTCAGCCACAAAAAAGAATGCACTCCTGCCATCTGTGACAGCATGAATGGACCTTGAGGGCATTATGCTTAGTGAAATAAGTGAGGTGCAGAAAGACATACCATGTGATTTCACTAATCTGTGAAATCTAAAACAATAAAAACAAACTCATAGGTACAGAGATCAGATTAGTTGCTACCAGAGGGGAAGGGGGTGGGAGGAGGGGTAAAATAAGTTAAGAAGGAGGTCAAGTATATGATGAAGGACGGTAACCATATTCAGAGTGGTGATCACTCTGTAGTGAATACACTTGCTCAGTTATATGCTATACATTTGAAATCTGCATAATATAATGATTGAAAATGTATTGGTTGACCATGAAATAATTAACCTAATGAAGATGAAAGGTACAGATTTATCTCTTGAGAAAAGATAAAATTTATATTACTATCATGAAACCATTGGTTAAGGTGCTAGTTATTTTGAATAAACTTTTAATAATTTTTAATACTTAAGAATTTTAAATAAATATTTTAATAAAGAATTCTATTTTTCCCAGTAACACTATGACTATATCTGGGATTTGCTGAATGTGTTTGTCTATGCTGTTACCTGTAGAACACTCTGCTAATACTGGGTTGACCGATAGATTTAGGATATGTCTTCCCCAGGCTTCCCTGGTGGCTCAAACAGTAAAGAATCTGCCTGCAATGCAGGAAACCTGGATTTGATCCTTGGGTCAGGAAGATCCCCTTGAGAAGAAAATGGCTACCAACTTCAGTATTCTTGCCTGGAGAAGTCCATGGACAGAAGAGCCTGGTGAGTTACAGTCCATGGAGTCAGAAAGAGTTGGACATGACTGAGCAACTAACACTTTTGCTTTCATTTTCTTCCCCAGGCTGACAGTCACTAAAATTCTCTACAGAGGCAGAGAAGAGCTCATGGCATTGAATAAACAGCCAGCCAACTCCAGGAGGCAAGAATGATGCAGCTTATCAAAGAAGTAGAATAAATGAACATATGGTGCAGCCCAAGTGCCAGTGGACCACTGGGTCCACTTCCTCCCAGCGATTCCTGGGTTTAGCAAATATTGACTGAAACACCTACAGTGTACAAAGTCAGGTTGTTAGACTCTCCACACACACACAAATACAGTAGAAAAAGGTC
The DNA here is from genome assembly GCA_006410875.1 of Neotragus pygmaeus. NCBI lineage: Eukaryota > Metazoa > Chordata > Mammalia > Artiodactyla > Bovidae > Neotragus > Neotragus pygmaeus. The sequence continues at coordinate 1,476,350 of SJYV01023749.1, forward strand.
CAGAAAGACAAAACTGATGGCTGTAGTTAAGACCGGTGAAAGGGAGAGAATCAAAGACACTTGAGTTTTACCGTGAACATACCAATTTCCTGCCTGAGTCATGGAAAATGAATTTTAAAAGTCACAGAATATTTAGGTACTTGTACACATAGACGCATAAATGAATGCACACATATATACATATCCCATTTTGCATGTGCAAAGACATCTGTATATCAAGGCATGTATATTTGTATATATTTGTGAATGTAGATGTGTGTATAGATGGACAAGAAAGGGTCTGAAAATTCTGAAGGGAAGTGAAGTTGCTCAGTTGTGTCTTACTCTTTGCGACCCCATGGACTGTAGCCCACCAGGCTTCTCTGTCCATGCGATTCTCCAGGGAAGAATACTGGATTGGGTTGCCATTTCCTTCTCCAGGGGATCTTCCTGACCCAGGAATCGAACCCAGGTCTCCCGCATTGCCGGCAGATGCTTTAACCTCTGAATTGTTAATAGTGATTATTGATGGGGATCAAGGATGCGAAAGTTACACAGGAGACTTTTTACTTTACATGTCTCTGTAAAATGTGACTTCTAGAAGTATCTCTTGCCCTTGATAAAGATGTTTAAGATGTTTCCACATATCCATATATTCACAGCCTCTGTGAAAGTGTGGTTGATGACATAATTTCTCTAACTTGGGTCTAGGAATAAACATTTTCATGTTTTATTTACACAGAGGGGCCCTGGCCCCTGTTTAAAAGAACGGATACAATCCTATTGAAAATAATGATCATGACAGACTGATACATATGCTGCCCTCAAAGAGCTTAAACCTTAGTGATCATCAAGGTGCGTTTAAGGAAATTTTGCTCCACATTGAAGGTATCCACAAGAGCCTCCTCCTCCAAGTCAAATATGCAGCCCTGTCTGAAACTTGCTGCTTAGACCTCCTATTTTGATAAGTCATGAGGATCTATTTTTCTAATTGCTTTCCCTTCACGGTGAAATAATTCAAACATTCCATTCCCTTCCAAAGTGAGAACAAGAGCTAAATTTAAATGCAATAACGTAATGATGCATCTGCAATTCCAAGCAGCCAACAATCTATCAAAAAAAAAAAAGGATCAGCCCATTCCAAATATAGGAAAGCTTCACACACATGCACATCACTCTGCTCTGCAGCTTTCAACCCCTGAACGACCAAAGTTAAAAAGCATCAGGTAATAAGATCCTGAAATAACCTGCCCGCTACCCGTAAGAGAACTGTGTAACTTCTGGGTCCCCCAGGATACAGAAGATCAATGTACTCAAAAAAATTACACACAAATAATAACCCGCCTCACTCAATTGAGACATATCCTCTAGGAAAGTGTCCCTAATGACAAAATGTGTCTGTCGAGGATGTGTAGACCAATGCCTCTTCTTATAAATGATATCCACTGAAGAAACAGATACTCTCTGATTTATTACAATGAAAGATAAAGGGTTCGGAATATTGTCCAGGCATCTTCCCATCTTCTAGAACCCTGCCTTTACTAATAAATGATGGAGAGTTTGGGGCTCTAGAGTGATGGGAAATGGATGGTTACCAAGTGTATATCCTATATCTGAAACAGCTGAGTTTCACATAGACTCTTTATGCCTCCTGCCAGAGGAAATGAATACAGAATATAGAAATCACAGGATAGGGTGTGAATTTCTAACAAACACAAATGGGCCGGGTCCATTCCCACCAGCACCAGCACCCTCAACAACACTGTCACCATCATCATAATCAATACCATCAGTATCATCACCTCCACCTGCACCATGTCCAGCACCACCTCGATCAGCACCATTAACTCCCAACCATAATGTCTACTGGAATAAAAGACTCTGATCCATTTATTTCTAGCAAGTGAAATGTGTGCTCAATCATTCAGTCGTGTCCAACTCTTTTGCAGTCCCATGGACTGTGGCCCACCAGGCTTCTCGGTCCATTGGCTCTCCCAGGCAAGAATACTGGAGCAGGCTATCATTTCCTTCTCCAAGGGATCTTCCCATTTCTATCAAAAGCAACCCCCAAAGCCAAGCCCCAGCTGGTTCACCTTCTGCTGTATACTCAGAATGCTTGACTAACAACCTCACCAGCCACTGGCTCCATGAAAACCTTTGGCAGAAAAAAAACCCAGCTATTATTCTTACCCCCTCAAATCATCTCATGATCACCCAGTGTGAATCCCTGCCCTGTGTTCATATGAAGCCTCCACCCAGGAGCCCTCAAACTGAGTCCCACATGAAGGAACAATCGAGCCAGCCCAGGTTTCTCTCCTGAACTCTACTGGCCACTAACTGCTGCTTGCCTCCCCATCCCCCACACACACCTCGTAACTCAAACTCAAAACAGAGTTCAGTGCAAAACTGAATCTGAATCTTCTCCACAAATCCAGTTCTTTCTTTTTTTTATTATTTTTTTAATTGGAAGGTAATTGCTTTACAACATTGTGGTGGTTTCTGCCATACAGCAATGCAAATAAGCCATAATTTTATGCGTATACATATATCCCCTCCCTGTTGAGCCTCCCTCCCCTCCCCGTATCTCACCCTCTAGGTTGTCTCAGAGCATCAGGCTGAATTCCCCGTGGTATACAGCAGCTTCCCGCTAGCTATCTATTTTCTGCATCATAATGTATATATGTCAATGCTTCTTTCTCAGCTCGCCCCATCCTCTCCTTCCCATCCTGGGTTCATGAGTCCATTCTCCACATCTGCCTCTCCATTCCTTCCCTGCAAATATGTCCATCAGTACCATTTTCCTAGATTCTATATACACACATTAATATATGATCTTTGTTTTTCTCTTTCTGACTTCTTTCACTATGTATAACAGGCTCTGGGTTCATCCACCTCACTACAGCTGACTCAAATTTGGTCTTTTTAATGGCTGAGTAGCAGTCCATTGTATATATATACCACATCTTCTTTATCCATTTACCTGTCCATGGAATCTAGGTTGCTTCCATGTCTAATTCTCTTTCAGTCTTTCTCATGGTAGGAGGTGGCACTCTACCATCCCCCCTGTTGTCCACGCCAAAATTCTGAAAGTCATACTTATGAGCCCTCTCACTCTTCCTCCACTCCAGTCCATCACAATGACTGGCAGGTTTTACTGCCCAAGTTCATCTGGACCCTCTCCAACAACCTTCACTTCTACCACTGATACCCTGACCCAAGCCACCATGGCCACTCCTTGGATGACACGGTGGCCTCCTGATTTTCCTTGCTACCACATTCATTTCTACTCAGAATTTGGAGTGATTTTTTAGGAGGCAAGTTTTGATCAAACGTCACTCTCCCATATAAAAGCAGTCCACTACCAGCCAGCCTTTACTCTAAAGACTTAAACTCTAGAGGACGTCCCTGGTGGTCCAGTGATAAAATATTTGCCTTGCAATGCGGGGAACATGGGTTTGATCCCTGGCCAGGGAACTAAGATCCCACAGCCTCTCAGAACTAAGCCCGTGCATTACAGCTATTGAAGCCTGGGCCCCACAACTGGAGAGTCCATGCACTACATCAAAAGATCTCACATGATGCAAAAAGAATCTCATGTGGTGCAACTAAAACCCAATGCAGCCAAATAATTAACTAAATAATAATTTTTTAAAATTATAAACAAATAATTAAATAATATTTTAAAATAGTTAATAAAAAATAATTAAATATTATTTTAAACAGAAAATTTCCAGTATACCTTCAGGTTGACATAAACAATCAAAAAAAAAACAGAAGTTATTTTACTTCTCTCTTATTTTGTTAATGAAGTGTCTCACAGAAAAAGATGATGTATTGAATTATCTCAGGTGTCATTCAAAAGCTCCAGAGTGCCTCAGGTTCAAAGGAAGCAGCGTGGACGAGAGAAGAACTAACGTATAGTTGGGCTTTAGCCTGGAATTTGGAACTGAAAATTCATGTGCCCGATACTGACCAGGGTTCTTGCTCTTTCCCTATCAACAGAAACTGATTAGAAGTCAGACAAGAAATTCAGGCAAGGATTTAGTGGTGGCCTCTGCTGTAGCAAGATGGAGCAAAAGCAAACAACAGGTTCCCTTGCTTGCTCACTCCCCGAGGTGGGGGGCCAGCTGGTTCCTTATATAGGGTGAGGGTAGGAATTGTGTCCAGGGGTCAGGCTGGAGGGATGGCTTAGGTGTTTTCCCCCTGATTTGCAGGTGTTGCATGCAGGGGGCATGCCCAGGACCCTGCTTTTGCCTCAGGCTCTTTAGGGGTGTCAGATGGGTGTTCTGGTCTTTTTGCATCCTTTGTTCAGCATTTGCCCCAGCTGGGCGTGCACAGTTATTTTTAGTCACATACAGTTTCTTTGTATTTTGTTGCTCCAGGAGAGGTGTGTCCAGGTGCAAGCATTGCAGCCCTGCAGCAAAGGGTTCCAGGTCCCAGCCCCTCTCACGAGCAAAATTCATTTTTTTCCAATATAGCAACCCCCTTCTGAGTACCTATGAAGTTCCTGGCGGTTGTCAGACCCCACACATCAATAAGACTGGGTCCTTCCAGGACCAGATTCTGACAGGGGAGGCCAGGACATGCTTGTGTCATTTGCATTCAAGCTAGACTTTAATAAGATTAGAATGACGTGCAAAGGGAGATGTAAGGGGAAGATGTCTAGACTGGAGATGGGAGGTTTATTTCCTGGAGGGGGTTGATAGCAGAGTTCAGGACACAGAGGCAGCAGGCGGAGCTCACAGCAGTGGAGTGCCATATTGAAAAACCGAGAAATTAGCAGAAGCTGTCTGCGGAAATGATCAGCATGATGTAAGTAGCTGGGCACTTCCTCAACCACCCTTAAACCAGGCATGACGTTGAAAATATCATTTGGTTAAAAAAAAATCCATCCAAGGGCAAATACCGCCATATGGGGATATTCAGAGCTTCCAGGACAAAAGGTTCAGTTCCCTGCCATGAGAGTAAGCCCATCATTGACTAGCTCCACAGATATCCACTAAGCTGTCAGGATCTTGCTCCAAAACCAATCACTAAGTCATGAGAACACAGAGTGGTCTCTACAGGCAATCAAATGGGCTAAGTTAAAAGTGAATCCAAGTACAGAGACCTCCAGTGAGAATCCCATCACAGAAGCACTGCATCTGTATTGACCAACCCCTTTGAATGCAAATACACCAAGGCCTTTCAATAATCCACTTCCTGGAATGTCTCTCTTAGGGAATGGTTAAAGATGATATTAAAAAAAAAAAAA
>SJYV01023749.1:1482503-1508703 GCA_006410875.1 Neotragus pygmaeus
AATTATAAACAAATAATTAAATAATATTTTAAAATAGTTAATAAAAAATAATTAAATATTATTTTAAACAGAAAATTTCCAGTATACCTTCAGGTTGACATAAACAATCAAAAAAAAAACAGAAGTTATTTTACTTCTCTCTTATTTTGTTAATGAAGTGTCTCACAGAAAAAGATGATGTATTGAATTATCTCAGGTGTCATTCAAAAGCTCCAGAGTGCCTCAGGTTCAAAGGAAGCAGCGTGGACGAGAGAAGAACTAACGTATAGTTGGGCTTTAGCCTGGAATTTGGAACTGAAAATTCATGTGCCCGATACTGACCAGGGTTCTTGCTCTTTCCCTATCAACAGAAACTGATTAGAAGTCAGACAAGAAATTCAGGCAAGGATTTAGTGGTGGCCTCTGCTGTAGCAAGATGGAGCAAAAGCAAACAACAGGTTCCCTTGCTTGCTCACTCCCCGAGGTGGGGGGCCAGCTGGTTCCTTATATAGGGTGAGGGTAGGAATTGTGTCCAGGGGTCAGGCTGGAGGGATGGCTTAGGTGTTTTCCCCCTGATTTGCAGGTGTTGCATGCAGGGGGCATGCCCAGGACCCTGCTTTTGCCTCAGGCTCTTTAGGGGTGTCAGTTGGGTGTTCTGGTCTTTTTGCATCCTTTGTTCAGCATTTGCCCCAGCTGGGCGTGCACAGTTATTTTTAGTCACATACAGTTTCTTTGTATTTTGTTGCTCCAGGAGAGGTGTGTCCAGGTGCAAGCATTGCAGCCCTGCAGCAAAGGGTTCCAGGTCCCAGCCCCTCTCACGAGCAAAATTCATTTTTTTCCAATATAGCAACCCCCTTCTGAGTACCTATGAAGTTCCTGGCGGTTGTCAGACCCCACACATCAATAAGACTGGGTCCTTCCAGGACCAGATTCTGACAGGGGAGGCCAGGACATGCTTGTGTCATTTGCATTCAAGCTAGACTTTAATAAGATTAGAATGACGTGCAAAGGGAGATGTAAGGGGAAGATGTCTAGACTGGAGATGGGAGGTTTATTTCCTGGAGGGGGTTGATAGCAGAGTTCAGGACACAGAGGCAGCAGGCGGAGCTCACAGCAGTGGAGTGCCATATTGAAAAACCGAGAAATTAGCAGAAGCTGTCTGCGGAAATGATCAGCATGATGTAAGTAGCTGGGCACTTCCTCAACCACCCTTAAACCAGGCATGACGTTGAAAATATCATTTGGTTAAAAAAAAATCCATCCAAGGGCAAATACCGCCATATGGGGATATTCAGAGCTTCCAGGACAAAAGGTTCAGTTCCCTGCCATGAGAGTAAGCCCATCATTGACTAGCCCCACAGATATCCACTAAGCTGTCAGGATCTTGCTCCAAAACCAATCACTAAGTCATGAGAACACAGAGTGGTCTCTACAGGCAATCAAATGGGCTAAGTTAAAAGTGAATCCAAGTACAGAGACCTCCAGTGAGAATCCCATCACAGAAGCACTGCATCTGTATTGACCAACCCCTTTGAATGCAAATACACCAAGGCCTTTCAATAATCCACTTCCTGGAATGTCTCTCTTAGGGAATGGTTAAAGATGATATTAAAAAAAAAAAAAAAACAGGAAACTGTGTTAACTTGCAAATTGTGCAAATACTTCCTAATTCTACAAAAGAGAAAAAAAAAAGGACAATAATTCTTAGCCTCTCAATGCATTTAGCAAACTGGGCTTCCCAAGTAGATCAGCGGTAAAGAATCTGCCTGCCAGTGAAGGAGATGAGGGCTTGATTCCTGGCTCAGGAAGATACCTTGGAGAAGCGAATGGCAACCCACTCCAGCATTTTTGCCTGGGAAATCCCACAGACAGAGGAGCCTGGTGGACTATGGTCCATGCGGTTGCAAAGAGTCAGATATGACTTAGCAACTAAACAACAACCGTATGGTAAGTAAATTTACCTCTTCTCTTCCTTAATCTCTCTGGGCTCTGGGGTCTTGCATCTTCGATACCTTTCTGCTTCCTGCCCCTTCGCCCGGCCCACTCCTAACAGGGGCTAAGTGGCTGTCATTTCTCTCCATCTCACCAGGCTGACTGGAGAGCTTATTAATGATTACAAAGCACGAAAACCTCCTCTATATGCTTCCATGTGAAGTGTGATTATTATTAATTCAAAAGTGGTCCAGCAAGATAATGCCTTTGAGGGGATGTGCATAACCAAGTCTAATGAGTCTGAAGTAAAATTGGATGTACGGCTCGACTATCACTTCATACAAAGTTTTAATTAACAGAGCTGCTGGAGCAGATAGGGAAAGAAAAGCAATGATTTATTAATGCACAATTTACTGCTGCTACCAAATGCCAAGCAACTGAAAACACTGCCCACCTGCTTTGCCCTATAAACAAGTTCATCACAGAGTACAGAATAAATCCTTCTGCCACGAGAGAAAAGCCAGTTCTAGCTCCTTAATGTTCAGAACACACTCCACTCATTTCATCTATGTCTTGACTACCAGAATAAACAGAAAAAAACAGAACAAAATCCACTCACCTTCTTAGAAAAGAAATTTATAGCTTCCGAAGGAGAAAGGTGGGGGAGAGATAAATTAGGAATATGGGGCTAATATATAGACACTATATATGAAATAATCATCAGGGACCTATTGTTTAGCACAGGGAAGTCTACTCAGTGGTAATAATAACTTATATGGGAAAAGAATAAGAAAAAGAATAGATATATGTATATACATAGCTAAATCACTTTGATGCATACCTGGAACTAACACAACTCTGTAAGTCAACTATATTCCAATATAAAGTAAAATTAAATAAATAAAACATATAGGATACACACACACACAAGAATCCACTGGTCTTACAGCCAGCACTATCTTCTTGACATTTTACACAAATTATTTTAATGAATATATATATACACACAACATAAAAATACTACAACGACATTCATTCTCTTATTATATTCATTACCTGAAACCTTCACGGTGTTAAACCCAGTCTCACGAACTGGGCTTAAAGAACTGGCAAGTGTTGCCCCCAAACTGAAGACAAAACAAAGGTAAAAAAGCCCACTGGAGACACTGCAACTTTAAATATGTGCTGTTTGAAACACCCATTATGTGATGCTCAAATAAGCAAAACCAAACGGTTTCAAACGGAGCAGAGATTTCCTGGGGGAGTCAGGTTGAGTGAATAAATAAGAACTGCTCGAGGCGGCAGCCAAGTTAAACCTCTGCCTTCTGCACTAACAGACAGTGTATTTCAAGTGTCCTGCTCACAATCTGCCCAGTGAACTGACCCTGAGTGCAGAGGATCCTTACGACCCTGATGCTGGCCTGAGAACAGATTGGGAAGTAAAGTGCAGAGGGTAGCAACAACAACTGAAGCTACAAGTAAGACCCGAAGGCTTTGAAACCGGGAATGATCACAGACTCAGAAGCTGCAGATTCCTCTCCCGGGTCTCAGCGCATGAAGGCAGTTCTCCAGTCCTGAGCCAGCCCAGTCCAGGAGGGTGAATTACCTGCCTCTGTGTCTAAACCACATCTCATTAATCCAGCAGACCCTTCCCCATCCACCAAGCGGGTACTTACAAGATGCTGGGGATCAGCGCCCTAGTGGATCAGATGGACTAGCCTGGGGCCCACGCCCCCAGGCAGCACCAGCTTCCTATGCCCTGTGGATGCCAGCCTCTCCAAGCCTCCTCCGATGTTTATGCTCGGCACCAAGCTGGAAGACTATTTACTTATTCATGGACTGCCCGAGCCGGCCAGGAACTGCTTTGTGTCAGCTGAATAGGATGGTAATTCAATCTCCAAATGGGAACTGTTCGGCACATGGCATATCTGTCATAATGAGTCACGCAGATAAAAAGAACACAGCTTTCAGAGCCACAGGCGAAACGTGTGTTTTGAAGACGAATCATGTTACAGGACACCACCTTCTCTTCCTCCATCACCCTCCTCCCCTCCGAATCACCCCACCCCAAATACATCCTCTGTGAGATGAAGGACTGAGAGGGAACTCCACGTGGGAGTTGGATTCTTAGGAGAGGAGCATCTCTGTTCTCTTGCAAGAGGAGTGTAAATTTGGAGAGAGAGAGAAGGTGCAAATGTTTGGGAATTGACAAGATAAACTGAAGGGGTGATGAAGTCGGAGGAGAAAGAGTTCATCTCTGTCAAAGGTTTTGCACTGTGAAATGCTTTGCATGCATTCTCTCAATAGCAGTGACGGCTCCAACCCCCGGAAATAACAGCATTAATTAAGTCATAGCATCCAGAGAACGGTCTGATGTTTAGAGCTGTGAAGACCCCAGTCATATGATAACATGAACCACTCCTGGGTTCCCAAAGAACCGTAACTAATAGTGTAATGGCTTAATTCTCATTCCTGCTACTGTTCTNGGTCCCCTCCACCTGAGCAGGTGCCCCCGGTCCCCTCCACCTGAGCAGGTGCCCCCGGTCCCCTCCACCTGAGCAGGTCCTCCCGGTCCCCTCCACCTGAGCAGGTCCTCCCGGTCCCCTCCACCTGAGCACCTGCTCCCAGGCTCCACCTCTATCTGAGGACATGCTCGTAGACTCCGCCTCTACCTGAGCACGTGCTCCCAGCCTCCCCTCTACCTGAGCATGTTCTCCCTGTACATGCTCCCAAGGCTCCATCTCTACCAGGGCACGTGCTCCCCAGGCTCCCCTCCACCTGAGCACCTGCTCCCCAGGTTGGCTGGCCTTCACCCTTGTGCTCACACGGGTCCCCAGCAGGCCGCCCCCTCCAGCAGTGAGTTCAGGTAGAAAGGAGGGTTACATGCTCACGCCGAGAGGGCAGAGGGCTGAGTTCTACTCTGAGACCTGTAGAAACACAGAGGGGTAGAAAGTGGGTGGTGCCAGTGTTGAGAGAGATGAAGGGATGGAGCCTGTGAGGCAGGGACAGGGCTTTTACAGAAGCTCCTGCCAGAATCCCTGACGATGAGGAACACTGGACCCACCGACGCCGTCTCCAGCTCCTGTGTGGTTGGGGGCCAGGGAGGTGGAGGACAGGCCCCCGCAGACACGGGGCCCGAGGCAGAGCCAGCAGGCCAGCACACAGCTGCGGCCGCGAGGAGCCTGGCCTGACTGTGGCGAGTCCTCAGCGAGCCAGGCGGGAGATGGCCTCAGGCGGAGGCGCCAGGAGGCCGAGGGTCAGGCCAGGGGCACGGGCCCGTCCTGCCTCTCCTGCTGTGTGCTCGCCGCCGTCCGTGCCCGCGTCACACCAGGCAGGCTGCAGGAGACATGCAGAGCCTACCGGCAGCCCGCGCCTGGGGCCTCTGTGCAGACCTGGGCAGAAGATGGCATGTCTCCACTAGGATGTCAGCAGGGCCCAGTTCACATCCTCAGACCGCAACGGCCTCTGAGGAAGCGTGTGCAGTTAATGGAGAAAGAATTCAGGCCCCAGAAGCAGCAGCCCTGTAGGAGCCCCCGGGGATGGGGGAGTGGGGGAGGGGCTGAGCCCGGGCCCCCTGGGGAGCAGACCCCCCNGGACTGTAGCCAGCCAGGCTTCTCTGTCAATAGAATTCTCCAAGCCAGAATACTGGAGCAGGTAGCCATTCCCTTCCCCAGGGGGATCTTCCTGACTCAGGAGTTAAACCCAAGTCTCCTATATGACAGGCAGATTCTTTACCATCTGAGCCACCAGGGAAGCTCTGCTTCATGGTAATTTTTTCCTGAGAATTTCATCTGATTTCATCTGATTTCCTTGTTTCAGCCACATGAAGCCATACTGCTACCCACCCTCCTCTTTCTCCTCTGTCTCACCCTGCAACAAGTCCATTTCTCTATTCATTTCTTCTCCCAAGGAGTATGGACTTTGCCCTTTAAACTACCCTCTTGTCAATGTATCCTAAGCTTTTTTCCCACTGTTCTCTATCAGCCTGGCAAGACCCCACTCCATGTTAACCAACAGTCCACCTTCTCAACACCTCCTGGACAGGCTGCTGTAGAAAACCTGTAACCCAAGCAGGCCCATGCCCCAGCTGACCTCTGTCCCGTACTGACCTCTGTTCCCAACTGACCATAAGCCCTATGAGGATAGGGACCATGCCTACCATATTCTGTTCGTTATTCTAAGCCACCCATAGTGTCCATCCAAAGAAGCTACACAAACATATATTGAAATACCAACTGAATGAAGTTTTCAGCTTCAGTGTGGCCTTGAAATGTGTATCAGCCAGAATGGGCTCAGTTATGCTGAAGTAACAAGGAGCCTTCAAATGTCAAGTGGCTTCAAATGACAGAGGTTTATTTCCCATACATACTCTGTGTCTGCAGAAGGTCAGCAATACTCCGCCCCACATCGTCCTCACTCCAAGACCCAGATCAATGGAGCAGGAAACAGAAAAATAGAAAACAGAAAAGTGTTTGTAGTGGCATAAATAAAAGATTCCATACTCCATAGCCACTGTACTTCTGCCCTGAGATGTTTTAATGAACTGGATCTTCATATTTTTACCCACCCTATTCCCTTCCTGTCTTCAGGTCTTGGTTCAGACGTCACCTCCCCACTGAAGTCGTCTAAGGCATCCAGTCTAAAGCACACAGCACCTACCCTCCTCCATCACCATTTAAAAATGTTAGTCTTCTGTGGCCCCATTAAAACGTCGGGTCTCTTATCATCTCATTCCCCACTGTGTCCCCTGAGACTGGTGCCAGGATTACAGTAAATGCACAATAAGCATGTGTTGAATAGAATGAAAAGAACAAATGAATAAAATAGCAGATTACACTGAAGAAAGCACAATATTTTGGTGTAATTAGTTACAAAATTACTGAGTTCAAGAAGCAGTCTCATTAAAATGGAAGTTGTATAATACAGTAAGAGTAGCATAATCAGAACAGAAGATTTGGGCACATAGGAGGAATTCTGAAATTAATGAAGATGATGGGCTTGTTAATGTATTCCCTGTGCTGTTTGCTGGGAGAAAAAGATTTCTAGGACTTGATCAGAACCAACTGTAATGGATAACAGAATGAGATGGAGCTATAGAAGTTTGGTGTAAATATCCCTTAGCTATTTCTGTATTTTTTAAATTTGTCATTCATCCAGAAACCTTCTGACCTACACTTGGATCTCTTAGTGTACAGCTTGTGAAAACAGGAAGAAAGACTGTCCAAGTTACTAGTACCCTGTACCATACCAGCTCTAGTGACTTTGGTTATTAAGACCCTTAAAGTAGGAGGGAGGTTCAATAGGGAGAGGACATATGTAAACATACAGATGATTCACTTCATTGTACAGTAGAAATGCAACATTATAAAGCAATTATACTCCAGTAATAAAATGTTAAAGATTTTCTTAAAGTTATTTGGTGAATTTCATCAGTGTTTTGAGCGCTGGATAAATAGTTGAGAAAATCAGGTTTTGCAACATGCAAATTTAGTGACTGTGGCTTATAAAGTTTCCTGAGACCTACTCCCAACTTTCCTGGTATGATGACATCACCAATGTCTATTTGCTATAAGATGTCATTTGGTGAATAACTTGTCAGTTATTCAGTTTATATCCAAAACATAGACATCCCCCGATGTTCCACCTGCTTGATTTCTCCAGGGTCTTCCTAGGTCACTACATAGGAAAGCTGTCCTGTTTTGGAATCTCCATTGTTGGGATCTGCTGAAACTAAGCAACTAAGATATCCTTCAGTATTCGGTGGATAAACCAACTGTGGTCCATCTCAACAATGGGTTATTATTCAACACTGATATGAAATTAAAAGATGTTTGCTCCTTGGAAGGAAAGCTATGACAAACCTAAACAGTATATTAAAAAACAGAAGACATCACTTTGCTGACAAAGGTCCATATAGTCAAAGCTATGGTTTTTCCATTAGGCATGTACGGATGTAAGAGTTGGACCGTAAAGAAGGCTGAGCGCTGAAGAACTGATGCTTTCAAGCTGTGGTGCTGCAGAAGACTCTTGAGAGTTTCTTGGATTGCAAGGAGATCAAACCAGTCAGTACTAAAGGAAATCAATCTGAATATTCCTNGAGTTGGACCGTAAAGAAGGCTGAGCGCTGAAGAACTGATGCTTTCAAGCTGTGGTGCTGCAGAAGACTCTTGAGAGTTTCTTGGATTGCAAGGAGATCAAACCAGTCAGTACTAAAGGAAATCAATCTGAATATTCCTTGGAAGGACTAATGCTGAAGCTGAAGCTCCAATACTTTGGCCACCTGATGTGAAAAGCCAACTCATTGGAAAATACCCTGATGCTGGAAAAGATTGAAGGCAAAGGGAGAAAGTGGGTAACAGAGGATGAGATGGTTAGATAGACTGACTCAATGGACATGAATTTGAGCAGACTACGGGAGATGGTGGAGGACAGGGGAGGCTGGCATGCTGCAGTCCATGGGGTCGCAAAGACTTAGTGACTGCAACAGCAAAGATGAAATGAGCTATTAAGCTATGAAAAGAGGTAGAAGAACCATAAATGCATATTTGTAAGTGAGAAAAAATCTGAAAAGGCTACTCACTTTATGATTCTGATTTTATGACATTCTGGAAAGGGCAAAACTATGGTGAAAATCAAGATCAGTGGTTGCCAGGGCATGGGAAAGGAGGGAGGAATAAATAGGCAGAGCCCAGGGAATGTTTAAGGCAGTAAAACTATTCTGTATGAACTATAATTGTGGATACATGTTATAGACATTTGTCCAAATTCACAGAATGTATAACATCAACAGTAAAATGTCAAAAAAAAAAAAGAGTGAACTGTCACGTAAACTCTGGACTGTAGTTAATGTATCAGTGGATAAACAACGAGGTCCTACTATATAGAACAGAGAACTCTATTCAATATCCTGGGATAAACCATAATGGAAAAGAATATAAAAAATGGAAAAAAATGTGTATATATATATCTGAATCATTTTTCTGTATAGCAGTAATCAACACAACATTGTAAATCACTGTACATCAATAAAAAATAAAATAAAATTTATGAGCTAATGACCATAAAAAAATAATAATGTATTAACATGGGCACATCAATTGTGATAGACATATCCACTAATGCAAGATATAGGTAACAGGGAAAACTGTGGGTAGGGAGGAGCGAAGGTCCATAGAAATTCTCTACTCTCTGATCATCATTTCTGTCAAGCTAAAATTGATCTTTTTTTTAGAAAGTCTATTGATTTCTTCATTGGCCCCAAAAATGTCCCACTCCTTTAATTGCTGTTTGTTTGTACACAGCATCTACACCTTTCTGGGTGAGTGGATTTCTTCCCCTTTACCACATTGAGTGCATCCGAGGGGGATGTCCTCCCCGACAGCAAGGCTTTGGGATGACTATCCCCAGTCCTCAGAATGGCACCTGCCTCATGGCAAGGGCTCTGTGACTATCTGTTGAATAAAAGATCCCATTTCTTGTGTTTCTGTTTGGCTGTGAATGACAGTACATTAACTAGTGAAAATTGAAAGCCAAGATAAAAACCTCCCCCAGGAAAAGCAGTCCGGCTGCTTCATTTTCCAGAGATGTAAGACAATAAAATAATTCTAGAGAGCTGCAGACACACGGACCATTCCATCAAGGATGGTGTGCAAGGGGCGCCTCAGCATCCAGCATCTGTGATCTGGCATGCTTGGCCCCCTGGCTGCCTCGCTCACTTTCTCATTGGTCCTCATTGGTTTGAATTATTAACTCTACCCTCAGATACACACTGTTTCTGCAGCTTGCAGGAGGCTCCTCTGTGCTTGCAAACCCACACAGTGGATTCCTCACCATGTTACTCCTCACCATAGCCATTTCAGCCAAAAAGGAAGATGGCAAAAGACCCACCATTTGGAAGCATCCATGTTGCTCAAATACAAAGATTCTGAGATACTGAAGCCTGCACACCCTAGAGCCAGCAAGTTACAACTACTGAGCCCGCATGCTGCAACTACTACAGCCCATGCGCCTGGAGCTATGCTCCGGAACAAGAGACGCCACCACGGTGAGAAGCCCGTGAACCAAAATTAGAGAGTAGCCAACACTCTGCAACTAGAGAAAGCTCACATGCAGCAATGAAGACCCAACATAGCCAAAAATAAACAAACAAATAAAAATTAAAATTCCAGTCATTAAAAGTTATTCTCAGATGAAGCCAGCAATCTGCTCTAAGTCATTGCTTCAGGAAGTTCTTTAGACAAATAAGAAATGATACCAGAAGGAACCTTGGAACATCAATAATAAAGGAAGAAAAATTGCAAATACAATAGGCTATTTCTCTCCTCTCGACTTCTTTAAAATATATTTGACAGCAAAAAAAATTTTAAAGGCTCTGAGAACAAGCAAAAGGGGCCACTGCAGAGGATGATGTGGACCTGAGCTCAGGTATGAGCAGCAACACCTGCATTTAGTCACAATTTACTGCACAAGAATTGTTTCATCTGCTTAATCATCTTACATGAGAATTAATTTTGCTCTTGCTAGAGGCCCTGGAACAGTTGTGTGTGTCCAACCCTCTATCACAGATGAGGCTTTTCTTCAGCCTAATCACTTCTTTATTTTCAAACTGAAGTTTAGTGTATGGTGTTACTTAAAAAAAAAAAAAACTTATTTCAGAAATCTGATTTTCTCTTTTAATGTTAATTATCAGTGTCAATAACAGCAGCTACCAGTGCGACTGCTTTTACATACTAAGCACTGTTCTAAGTGTCCGATGGAATCTTGGAAAGCCTCTGAGGTCAGGACTATGGTTCTGTGTGCCTGGTACAGGGCAAGAACCCGAGGCACAGAGAAGTTAGTCACCCCATGAGTCACATAGCTCGGGAGGTGAAGTCGGGATTTGAACTCACTTGGGAGTCTGGCTGCGTGGACCACACTTGGCTTCACCTCTGCCCCATGATGGGCAGCCCCATAGGTCAGATGGCCAGTATAGACTGAGGGGGAAAGGGTAATCAAGGTAGGAGATACCTGGGCTCCTGGGCTGGACAGCTGGCATTGTCAAGTGGAGTAAAACTGAAGCTTTGTTCTCACCCAGACACTCCAAAGACAAAGCTAGTGGCAGAAGCTGAGCTCTGCTGAAGTAAAAACACAAGGCACTCACTCCTGAGGTCAAGGAGGACTTCCCTGTCTGCACATGCACAGGGAGCACGTGCTTCTTGGGGGTCAAAAGGAAGGGGGTCCTATCCAATAACAAGTGTGGACATGCACCCATAGGCCTCTGTGATGGGATCCATCTTAGCAAAAGTGGGGCATGCATCTAGGAGGATCCCAGGACCAGTCAGGTGTGAAAAGAGGAGATAATTGGTCAAATGTAAACAAAGCCCTGGAAGGGCTGTCCTATAGAAGAGGTTTACATCACCTCTTTACTTGCCTCCTCATTCAGGACGCCCTCATTCCTCTCTGGGTGTGCATCTCTGCCTTGACTCTGTCTCAAAAGAATGAACTGCTTCTCTGCGTGCTCTCTCACTTGTGCTGTGTCTCTAGTAATAAACTTCATAGCTGTTTTTATAATTTTGCCTCCTTGAATATTCTTGTTTTCAAATGGAGAAAAGAACCAGGTCACTTTGCTTCTAATCTCTAGCCCCTGCTGGTCTGGAGGTTAGGAATCCTGATTTTCATCCAGGCTTGTGAACCAGGTGAATGCTTGCCCAGTCGTGTCTGACTCTTTGTGACTCTGTGGACTGTAGCCCAGCAGGCTCCTCGGTCCATGGGATTTCCCAGGCAAGAATCCTGGAGTTGGTTGCCTTTTCCTCCCCCAGGGGATTTTCCCCACCCAGGGATCGAACCCACGTCTCCCATGTCTCCTGCATCACAGACAGATTCCTTACCACTTGAGCTACCCAGGTCCAGTCCCTGGGCAAAGAGCTAAGATCTCTCTTTATGACTGCTCACTGCTCCTCCTCCAAGGTCATAATGACTCTCAACTTCCATTATTTTCAAAGAAAAAAGCCTTATCTTTTCTGAATGTGAGAAATAGCTTTGGAAATGTTAAGTTAACAACTTTAATACTAGAAAACTGCTAGGAATGTTCTAAACCAAAGATAAGAGAGACCTACCCCCGTTAAAGCTAAATCATGTCAAGACAGAGCCCTCCTAGCACCTAGAGCAACCTCGATGTCACCATCAGTTTAACCATTTATTACACATCTTTCATAATTCCAGCATCCTGTTTATCCTGAGCCATTTAAAGATGCGACATAATAATTACAAGATTACCCAAGTGCAAGATTACCCTAGTCTGTTGTTGGCCATTCAGGGAGAGAACTAAGTGATTACCCAGATCACGCCACCTGACCTGAACCTCAGGGGACAGGCCTCCAAGGGGCTGGAGGATGACTGTTTGACGGATGACGTATTTAACGTTAAGCCTGATCTCACGCTATCTTGTTTGGGGATTAAGACTCCCGCTGTCCTTCCCTTCTTCTGCGTCCTAATTGTCCTACTCAATTTTTCCCTTCTAATCAGCCTCCTAGGCTGAGAGGCCCTCGTTAGTGCCTAAGAATTAATGGGAAACAGAAAAACAGACTGTGTCTATGTTGGTCCTGGCATCATGGGGAATCAAGGTGACCCTGCTGGGTGAGCCCCGGAAAATGAGTCAGCACATTGAGGGTCCCTCAACTTCCCCGCATAGGTACACAGCTGAGAATGTTCCAGGAGCACTACAGGACGTGGTCAGCACCGAGAGGGGGTGCTGAGCCTGGCTGCACCAGACCTGGGACCCTGGATTCTGAGCAGGGGCAGCAAGCACCGATCAGCACAAGCACATGTCTGGTAATACCTACCCCCACTGTACAGATGGGGGCTTCCCAGATGGCTCAGCAGCAAAGAATCCGCCTGCCAAGCAAGAGACATAGGGTTCAATCCCTGGGTCAGGAAGATACCCTGGTGAAGGAAATGGTAACCACTCCAGTATTCTTGCCTGAGAAATCCCATGGACAGAGGAGCCTGGCAGGCTACAGTCCATGGGGTCATAAAAGAGCTGGACAACAGCAACATTGTACAGATGAGAAAACCAAGGCAACAAAAGATCACACAACTTGCAAATAGCAGAGGCCAGGGTCAAAGTCATGTCTGATCATGGCACTCTGCAGCCCCCTGTCCTCGGTGCCTGAAAACTCTTTGTGCTGGCACAAGGGGCCTGGGGACAGAGTGGGAATATAAGGTTGACTGTTGTCATATCCAAGAAATCATTGCCAAGCCTACTACCATGAAGCTTTCTCTTTCTGTTTTCTTCTGGGAGTTTTATAGTTCCAGGTCTTGCATTTAAATCTATATCCATTTTGAGTTGCTTTGGGTGTATGATCTCAGTTAAGAGTACAATTTCATTCTTTGGCATGTGGATGTCCAGTTTTCCCAGCACCATTTGTTACATAGCCTTGGTGCCCCAGTCAACCAGTTGACTGTATTTATATGGCTTTATTTCTGGACTCTCTATTTTGTTTTCATCATCTAAGATGAATAAGTTCTAGAAACCTGCAGTACAATGTCATGCTTATAGTTAACAATGATGTATTATGCACTTAAAATTTTGTTAAGAGGGTATATCTCATATTAAGTGTTCTTACCACAATAAACCTGAGGAGCAACCCAAGGAGCGGTGGCTGCGCAGGCGCAGGAGGGCCTAGAGGAGCTATCCTACATGGAAGGTCAGGAACGGTGGCGGTAGGGAGATACCCCTCATCCAAGGTAAGGAACAGCAGGTGTGCTTTGCTGGAGCAGCCGTAAAGAGATACCCCACACCCNAGAAAAAGTTCAAAGTACCAGGGGAAGCATACTTTAGGAAAATCCAAGTTCTGCCTGATGTCAGGTATTTGTAGTAACCCAGGGAGTATTGCCAACATGCAACCAGTACAACCAGCTGCAAGTTACAGAGATGCTCCCAACAATGTACTGAAGCCAGAGGTTACCTTCTCCAATTGCTAAACAGAGTAAGTCCCCTACACACAAACAAGTTCCATTCCACTGGAATGGAAATTTGCACTTTTGTAAGTTCAAATTGTTCATAAGTCCAACAAAGTTAGCCTAGGTACCCAACTTACACAATCGACTATACAGTCAGTTCAGTTCAGTCAGTTCAGTCGCTCAGTTGTGTCCGACTCTTTGCATGTAAAATACCATAAACCATTTACAGTGCAGTACTGCACTGTAAATGGTTTATGGTATTTTACATGCAAATAATACATAAAAACAAGCAAACACAAAAAAATAAATATTTTTAATGTTCCAGTACCTTGAAAAGTAGAGCAGTACCAGCTACATGACTGCTGCTTTTACGGTTACTTTCAGACATCCTGGGCTTGAAATAGATGCTGAACCGCTGTATTCTATATAGTATTAAGCAGTAAAGCACACAAAAGCACAACCACTTGAGAGGATGCATGCCTGTAACAATATACACCAGACACGTGAAGTAACTTGTGTGATTGGACATGCACATTCACATCTTTGAAAGTTCACAACCTTTAAAGGATCTGTACATAGGAGACTTACTGTACTCAGGAAAGTTGATATTGAAGCACAATAGCTTGAAATCAGCTACTGCTGCTGCTGCTGCCAAGTTGCTTTAGTCGTGTCCAGCCCTGTGTGACTCCATAGACAGCAGCCCACCAGGCTCCCCCATCCCTGGGATTCTCCAGGCAAGAACACTGGAGTGGGTTGCCATTTCCTTCTCCAATGCATGAAAGTGAAAAGTGAAAGTGAAGTCGCTCAGTCGTGCCCGACTCTTAGTGACCCAATGGACTGCAGCCCACCAGGCTCCTCCGTCCATGGGATTCTCCAGGCAAGAGTACTGGAGTGGGTTGCCATTACCTTCTCCAGAAATCAGCTACATTTGCAGAATTTATACCATGGAATCTGGCAAAGACTACAAGCAGTACTTTTTTTTTTTTCCCCCAGAAAGCTTAACAGGACTCCTAAAACCCACTTCTTTATCCAGGTAAAAAAATAAAGCAGAATTAAGACTTATACTCCATCTATGCTGTAGAGTTCCCCACCCCCAATGCCTTCTCCAACACTGGCTTTGTGTGATGCTGGGGGCTAAATGTGTCTCCCCAGTATTCATGTGTTGAAACCCTAACACCCATGGTGATGGTGTTTGGAGGTGGGACCTTTGGGAGGTGATCAGGTCATGAGGGTGGGGGCTTCATGAATGAGATTAGTGCCCTTACAAAAGCGATAAAGGAGACCCTGAAGAGCTACACTTCTGCCAGTGAGACCATGAAGAGAAAATGGCCAGCAACAACCCAGAGCTCTCAACAGGACTCAACAATGCTGGCTGGCACCCTGAACTCAGCCTCCAGAGCGGTGAGAAATGAATTTCTGTTGTTCATGCCACCAGGGGCTTCCCTGGTGGCTCAGATGGTAAAAAATCTGCCTGCAATGCAGGAGACCTGGGTTCGATCCCTGGGTTGGGAAGATCCGTTGGAGGAGGGCATGGCAACCCACTCCAGTTTTCTTGCCTGGAGAATCCCACGGACAGAAGATCCTGGTGGGCTACAGTCATGAGGTCACAAAGAGTCGGATGCAACCAAGCGGGTAAGTACATGTGTCACCTAGCATGTTGTGTTCTGTGATCGTGGCCTGAATGGACTAAGAAAATCAATCAAGGACTTCTCTGGTGGCCCAGTGGTTAAAACTCTGAGCTCCCAATGCAGGATTGCAGGGGGTGTGGGTTCAATCCCTTGTTGGGGAACTAAGATCCTGGATGCTGCATGGTGCAACCAAAAAAAAAAAAAAAGGAAAGGAAAAGAAATCAATCAATACACTCTATTCCCCTGACTACGGTCATGATGCAGAGGTGAGCCTAGGACCTGAGCTAGTCCAAAGGAAACTTTAAGATTGGGGAAAGTCATGCTCTTTCCTACTGGAATTAGGTGATAAAGCATGTGGACTGAGGGAGGTATTAGACATCATCTTGTGACTACAGGAGGAACCAGCTTTCACCCAAAGAGAGCACGGAGAAGGATGGAAAGCCATAAAGTCTTGGTTGATAAGCTTAGGTCTGGATCAAACCATGCCTGATGTCTTCTTGATCTCTGGACTTTCGAGTTATCTAAGCCAATACACTCCCTTTTAATATTTAAGCCTTCTGGAGATGCGTTTTCTTTTAATGGAAAGATTCCCAGCCAACAGAAATCTGAAACCAAGCCTTTACATATGGGTCCTCCTCACTTAACTAAATGGATTTGTTAAAGCTCTTTCAAATTACTAAATCACTTAATAGCTTTGTTTGTGCTCCCAAGCTATAGCAAGAACAGAAGAAAACCACCACCAGTGAACCATCCTTTGCCGAGCTTTGAAATTGGTGAATGCTGAAGCACATTCACACAGCAGAGGTGATTAACTTGTTTTTCCATGCTTTTAATAACCTTCTGTTCCCATCCCATCCTTCGGGTATCATTTTAAAAGATGCTTCTCTGGCACCAGTCAAGGGTTGCAAACACACATATCTCTGTAGCAGAAGATTGTGGCGTGACAGAGATGTTTCAAGTTTGGAGCTTTAAAGAAGAGTGCTGTCATGAAAGGGGGGTGCCCTGCTTAAAACATAAAATCGTACAAACTACAGTTGGAAAAAGCCATTACAATCATCTACCCAAGAACAAGAGGGAAAAAACTGGCTCCAAGTTTGAATGATTTATTGATAGTCTTACAACTCAGAGTTACAGAGCCAGGCTTTGGAGCCAGCTCTCCTGACTTGGGGTGACAAGCAGGACTAGGCCTCTCAGCCAGGAGGTTCCAACACCCACAAGGAATGAAATTTGTGGTTTACCACTCCCAATCTCTGGGTCTAGGGGACCAGCATTGGCCTGTGTGTTCTCATGGACACACACATGTGCACACAAAGCTACATGTGCACACTTCATACTGTATATTTCCAGGTTAAAGAACATCACTAAAATTTCAGCATTGTTATCTTTGGATGCATTTGTCACTAATTATTGCTGCTGAGTTTGAGGTTCTTTCTTCATCATGAAAGAATTTGGAGATGAAGCAGAGAGGTTAAGAATACTCCAGTATCCTTGCCTGGCAAATCCCATGGACAGAGGAGCCTGGTGGGCTGCAGTCCAAGGGGTCACAAAGAGTCAGACACAACTGAATGAGTAAACCACCACCACCACGACCATGACCTCAGAGGGAGAGTGGAGAGACAGGTGAGGAGTTCTCAGGCCTCTCTGTCAATCCTGTTACGAGGGCCATACAAATGAAGGAGCAGAATATAAGGAGGAGTTCAGGGGTCAACATCCCTGACTTTCTTCCCAGCTCCATCTTCCCAAGAGGAGGCGGGATTTCGGTCCCCGTTTAGCTTAGATCAGAAGTGTCATGGCATTGGTACATGATGAGAACTTCTTATCTGTAAGCTAATATTATTGCAATGAGAGCACGATGAGCAAAAGTTTACTTTGGATGCAGGAGATTGAGCCTTTTCCCACCTTTCTTGGTCAGCTTGTGCTTGTTCAGTCGTTGTGTCCAATTCTTTGTGACCCCATGGACTGCAGCACTCTGCAGCACTCAGCCAGGCTCCTCTGTTCTTTAGTATCTCCCGGAGCTTGCCCAAATTCATGTCCATTGAGTCAGTGATGCTGTTTAACCATCTCATTCTCTGCTGCCTCCTTCTTTTGCCTTCAATCTTTCCCAGCCTCGGGATCTTTTCCAATGAGTCAGCTCTTCGCATCAGGCTGCCAAAGTATTGGAGCCTCAGCTTCAGCAACAGTCCTTCCAATGAATATTCAGGGCTGATTTCCTTTAGGATGGACTGATTTGATCTCCCTGCAGTCCAAGGGTCTCTCAAGATTCTTCTTCAGCACCATAATTCAAAAGCATTCTTTGCTGTGCTGGGCTATGCTTAGTCGCTCAGTCACGTCTGACTCTTTGCCAGGCTTCCCAGGTGCTCAGACGGTAAAGCGTCTGTCTACAATGCGGGAAACCCGGGTTCAAGCCCTGGGTTGGGAAGATCCCCTGGAGAAGAAAATGGCAATCCACTCCAGTACTATTGCCTGGAAAATCCCATAGACAGAGAAGCCTTGTAGGCTACAGTCTATGGGGTCGCAAAAAGTTGGACACAACTGAGCGACTTCACTTTCACTCTGTCCATGCAGATTCTCCAGGCAAGAATACTGGCGTGGGTTGCCATGCTCTCCTCCAGGGGATCTTGGCAACGGAGGGATAGGACCCAGGTCTCTCTCATTGCAGGTGTATTCTTTACCATCTAAGCCACCAGGGAAGACCTCTTCGTCTGCTCCTTGGACCCTTACAACCCAAAATGTGTGATTCCCCGTGGGTTCTGAGGGTTCCTGCTTTCCTTCGTCTGCCCAAGGACCCACATGTTTACAAGCCCTGTGGTTTCCTGCCACCTGGCCCGGCCCCCATTTCTCTGCTAATACCTAGCTTCCTGCCTGCTGTAACATAATTACTACTTCCTTAGTTTTTACACTTCTTTATTTTCTAACTTTCCTCTAATGAGTAACAACAAATGGAAACAATTNGTTGTGTCCAATTCTTTGTGACCCCATGGACTGCAGCACTCTGCAGCACTCAGCCAGGCTCCTCTGTTCTTTAGTATCTCCCGGAGCTTGCCCAAATTCATGTCCATTGAGTCAGTGATGCTGTTTAACCATCTCATTCTCTGCTGCCTCCTTCTTTTGCCTTCAATCTTTCCCAGCCTCGGGATCTTTTCCAATGAGTCAGCTCTTCGCATCAGGCTGCCAAAGTATTGGAGCCTCAGCTTCAGCAACAGTCCTTCCAATGAATATTCAGGGCTGATTTCCTTCAGGATGGACTGATTTGATCTCCCTGCAGTCCAAGGGTCTCTCAAGATTCTTCTTCAGCACCATAATTCAAAAGCATTCTTTGCTGTGCTGGGCTATGCTTAGTCGCTCAGTCACGTCTGACTCTTTGCCAGGCTTCCCAGGTGCTCAGACGGTAAAGCGTCTGTCTACAATGCGGGAAACCCGGGTTCAAGCCCTGGGTTGGGAAGATCCCCTGGAGAAGAAAATGGCAATCCACTCCAGTACTATTGCCTGGAAAATCCCATAGACAGAGAAGCCTTGTAGGCTACAGTCTATGGGGTCGCAAAAAGTTGGACACAACTGAGCGACTTCACTTTCACTCTGTCCATGCAGATTCTCCAGGCAAGAATACTGGCGTGGGTTGCCATGCTCTCCTCCAGGGGATCTTGGCAACGGAGGGATAGGACCCAGGTCTCTCTCATTGCAGGTGTATTCTTTACCATCTAAGCCACCAGGGAAGACCTCTTCGTCTGCTCCTTGGACCCTTACAACCCAAAATGTGTGATTCCCCGTGGGTTCTGAGGGTTCCTGCTTTCCTTCGTCTGCCCAAGGACCCACATGTTTACAAGCCCTGTGGTTTCCTGCCACCTGGCCCGGCCCCCATTTCTCTGCTAATACCTAGCTTCCTGCCTGCTGTAACATAATTACTACTTCCTTAGTTTTTACACTTCTTTATTTTCTAACTTTCCTCTAATGAGTAACAACAAATGGAAACAATTTCCCCAAGGCTTTCAAGACGAGGGTGAAGTCGCTCAGTCATGTCCGACTCTTTGCGACTGTAGCCCACCAGGCTCCTCCACCTATGGGATTCTCCAGGCAAGAATACTGGAGTGGGTTGCCATTTCCTTCTCCAAAAGNAAATGGAAACAATTTCCCCAAGGCTTTCAAGACGAGAGTGAAGTCGCTCAGTCATGTCCGGCTCTTTGCGACTGTAGCCCACCAGGCTCCTCCACCTATGGGATTCTCCAGGCAAGAATACTGGAGTGGGTTGCCATTTCCTTCTCCAAAAGGAGAAGGCAAATCTTGTGTACTGCTTGCTAACTGCTAAGTAGCTTCAGTCGTGTCCGACTCTGTGCAACCCGAGAGACAGCAGCCCACCAGGCTCCCCCATCCCTAGGATTCTCCAGGCAAGAACACTGGAGTGGGTTGCCGTTACCTTGTGAGAAGAAATGGACACAATATGAAACTATTTATCAAATGCCTTACAGACATGTTTATCTTCAGAATCAGAAATTCTACTTGTGTAAGTTTATCTCAAAGGATAATAATGGATGTGCCTGAATCATCTTTTCTTTTATAATTACATACCTAGTGTATTTATCACTCAAGCCACACTTTCTCAATATCCTAGTAAAGATTCAAGCTGTAACCATCAAATGTTACCCATGAGGACTGTGGTGAGGTATGTTTACGGATAATTTAAATTTTAAAAATTATATTTTTTATTTTTAAAAAATTCTGTAAAGATATATTACACTATGAGTTACATACAAGTGATCTAAAATTACTATACTTTACTAAAGAAATTTTACATGCACAACAATTGTTGCTGCAAAAAGAGTTAAAGAGTGTGGGTCCTAAATGCCATTTTTCCTGTTGATCACAGATCCATATGGATCCCACGGTTCCTGGTGAACCAATAGCCTGGTGGCACCAGTAATAGGGTTTTCAACCTCCTACCCCACACAACAATGATAAGATAAATCAGGTAGTGGAGGGTAAGAGAAGGAGCTGATGGACAAGGAAGTATTTGAAGAGGGTATCAGCAGCAGGATTAGGGTGTTAGTATAAAACTAGCCTCTTTACCAAGGGAAGCACTGAAACATGGAGTTTAAAGTAACACGCTTTTATGTCCTACTCACAAAAACAATCAATGCAAGTGGTCCTAGCTGGGGGCAGTGTCAACTACAAAATGGCACTTGCCAGCGGGTGCTTGTCAATTACTCCACAAGGATTAAATCATCCGCTGCTGCAGCTCAGCTGCTGACCTTCAACACTCCCTGAAGGAGTTCAGGGTGGAGGGGTGGGGCCTGTCAGGACAGATCTTCAGATTGTTAGATATTCTCAGAAGCCGATTGTATGAGCCCAATCCTTATATTTCCTCATATCCAGAAAAGCACTAAAATCCTTTATGGTGAAGTCTCTTTCTCATGACCAGCAGAAACTTCATGATACCAACAGAAACTTTCTACAGAAAAAATCAGCGCTTGATTGCATGCATTCCCCGCTTCGCCCAGATCACATGCTTATTGTGCTCCACCACTTTGGAGCAGTTTCTCAGAGCTGTCTAAGGTGCTGTCTCCTGGGCTGCAGTCCTCATTCTGCCCCAAATAAAATTTAACTCTCAGCTCTCATGTTGTGCAATATCTTTTAAGTCGACAACAGCTTCCTTGCATGTGGAAACCCAGAGATCCAGACCTCTTCCATCTTGGGGGTCCCCTGTTCCTAGGGGTCACACAGGCCTCAGCATCCAGCCAGCAGGTGGGTGACCAAGGGTTGTGCTTCTCCATCATCTGTGCTCTAAAGCATCACACATCACCTCTTCTCTCCTCTCATTGACCAGAACCGGTCCCATGGACCACCCACCCAGACCTAGAGCTACTCGAAAATGGGCTCAT
Organism: Neotragus pygmaeus; assembly: GCA_006410875.1. Taxonomy (NCBI): domain Eukaryota; kingdom Metazoa; phylum Chordata; class Mammalia; order Artiodactyla; family Bovidae; genus Neotragus; species Neotragus pygmaeus. The sequence goes on from SJYV01023749.1 coordinate 1,503,856, forward strand.
TAACAGAGAAGCATCATTTCACAACCACTTGATGCTACAAAAGAAAAAAAATCTTAGATGAACAGCCAGGTCCTCTATCCACGGGGAGATAGTGTGGGAAGAGGAGGAAACGCCCAAACAATGGACCCCCTTTCTGTGACCAGCTCCTCCTGCTTTATCCTGTAACCTTCTAGAAAGGCCCTTGTGTCCTGGCAAAACCACCTGCTCAGAAGTTTGACAAGATAACAATGTGATGGGGAAGGGGGTGGTCTGAGGCCTGGCTGCCCACCCAGAAGGGGACACAGGGGTCTGGGAGTGCTGCACTCGGTGCCCCCGCAATGGCAGGTGTAGAAACCTACCCCCCAGCCCTCCCACCTGTAGCCTCAGGACAATCTAAACTGGAGTCCTGTCTGCAGGTCAGACAAGTAAATAGAAATAGATGTTCCAAGGCTCTGAGAGAAGGTGAGGTACACAGACTGTGGGATCGAAGCTGAAGACACCAGATGTGAAGATGTACCCAGCAAGTGTGGGGTGAACTGATCTGACCATCTTCTTAGGGAGATCCATCCAGGGGGCTGGAGCAGGTATGAAAGGAAAATTGTCTCTGCTTCCTTGGCACCGAAACAAAGGGGTGCTTCCTGGCTGGGTAGCTTGCGAGCTCTGCCGCGGAGTATGTGTCTGCCCCTCAGGTGCACTATGGTCTCTGGAGGCCAATTTGCACCCTCTCCCCCAGTGGTTGCCAGTTCCATTCTTAAAACCCTCTGAGGTCATGCGTCCTTAACTCCATGTCTGGGCTCCAAATAGACCTGCCTCTGACACCACACCTGTGCTATTCCCACTTGGCACAGTCCTCTGCCACATATGAGCATCTCATCTCATAGCATCCTTATCTGTGGACTCCACTGGGGAAGCCCTTCCACTGGGTGTGACCCAGGGGCAGGGTCCCTCCATTTATAAGGAAAAAGGGTGCTATGCCCCCCGATGCAGCACACACAGCCCCTATGACCTGACCTGGCATTTGAAATCCACATGGAAACATTCTGAAGACCCACTTCCACACACAGATACCAACCTCAATCCTCTGCCCAGGGAAGCCTTGAAGTTCATTAATTGTCTGAAGACCCTTTCACCACTTCAGTAAACAGGAAGGGTTAGGGTTGTTTTCCTAACAGATCATTGTTTTCTGGAGGGCAGCAGAGAGTGAGGAGAAGCGAGATTTCCCTTTCAAACAAATGACTGCATCTAAAAACATATTTTGCATTTTAAGCTTGTGCCTTAAAAGGAAATTGCCAGGAATGTGTGCCTCCTGACCTTAGAGGCAAATATCAAAGAGATTTCAAGCAGCATTTCTTTGAACAAAAATTTGCAATACCCTGGTTCTTTTTAAATAAATTAAAAAAAAAAAAAAACTGCTGTGTAAATGTCATAGGAAGGATGCTAAGCACAAGGTGAAAAGGCTCCAGGAGAGAGAAGTGCTACAACCTAGTCCGGGACAGAGGGCGCAGGTTCTGGGGTCTCAGAAGCACCTTAGCTTCCCGAGTGGTGCTCTTTCGAGGGGCTTTTTGGCATGCACATCTCACAAAGATGGGCACTCTTCCATTTCACTCTACAGAGAAACAGGGCTTCCAAATATCTCCTAGCACCACCTCTGGACCCCTCGCTATAGAAGGCAGGGTAACAGTAGTGAGCATGCCACAGTGGCTGCCAGGGGGACCATGGGGCGCTCAGGAAGAGAAGTTGAAAAGGAGAAATCATTAGAATGAGGAGCACGGACCATGATAAGATGGGCAGTGATGATGACAAGGGGGATGCTGGTGGACATTCATGAGTTCTTCCTGTGAGTGGTCAGAGTCCTGAGTGTCTTACTTGGTCACCTGTCAGTATAGGACATCGGTTAGTCCTCACTGCCCCCACCCCATGAAGCAGATATCATTGTCATTCTCATTTTATAGATGAGAAAACCCTGAGCAACACCGCGGTTGAGTTACTCATTCACTGCCCCTAGTCAGGAAGTCGAGGGGATGGGTCCAAACCCAGATGGTACACTGGCCCACAGAGCCCTCCCAACCCCAGCAGGACCGCCCCCATTGTGACCTAACAGCGAAGAACCCCGACTTCAGCTGGAATTAGCCGCTGAGCTGAGTCTTTCCAAAGAACCAGTCCTTTCCAACACAACCCAAGTCAGGGCCTCCCAAGGAGCAGGGAGGAGCTTAAGTTTAAATGAGGTTGCACGTGCGCCTGGATAGTCTAACAATTAAGCTACCTACCACATAAGGCAGCAAAGACAGGGGATACTCACTGCCTGAGAGAAGTCAATGGCAGCGACCCAAGATTTTATCCTAGGGGTTGCGAGGAACCAGCCTTACAGAGAGAGTTTCGCAAAGACAGTGAAAATAAGTAAAACTCTATTTTATCACATCCGTGAGTCCTTCCTGCTAAACCTCATAGCTTTCATTCTTNAGCAGAGAGTGAGGAGAAGAGAGATTTCCCTTTCAAACAAGTGACTGCATCTAAAAACATATTTTGCATTTTAAGCTTGTGCCTTAAAAGGAAATTGCCAGGAATGTGTGCCTCCTGACCTTAGAGGCAAATATCAAAGAGATTTCAAGCAGCATTTCTTTGAACAAAAATTTGCAATACCCTGGTTCTTTTTAAATAAATTAAAAAAAAAAAAAAACTGCTGTGTAAATGTCATAGGAAGGATGCTAAGCACAAGGTGAAAAGGCTCCAGGAGAGAGAAGTGCTACAACCTAGTCCGGGACAGAGGGCGCAGGTTCTGGGGTCTCAGAAGCACCTTAGCTTCCCGAGTGGTGCTCTTTCGAGGGGCTTTTTGGCATGCACATCTCACAAAGATGGGCACTCTTCCATTTCACTCTACAGAGAAACAGGGCTTCCAAATATCTCCTAGCACCACCTCTGGACCCCTCGCTATAGAAGGCAGGGTAACAGTAGTGAGCATGCCACAGTGGCTGCCAGGGGGACCATGGGGCGCTCAGGAAGAGAAGTTGAAAAGGAGAAATCATTAGAATGAGGAGCACGGACCATGATAAGATGGGCAGTGATGATGACAAGGGGGATGCTGGTGGACATTCATGAGTTCTTCCTGTGAGTGGTCAGAGTCCTGAGTGTCTTACTTGGTCACCTGTCAGTATAGGACATCGGTTAGTCCTCACTGCCCCCACCCCATGAAGCAGATATCATTGTCATTCTCATTTTATAGATGAGAAAACCCTGAGCAACACCGCGGTTGAGTTACTCATTCACTGCCCCTAGTCAGGAAGTCAAGGGGATGGGTCCAAACCCAGATGGTACACTGGCCCACAGAGCCCTCCCAACCCCAGCAGGACCGCCCCCATTGTGACCTAACAGCGAAGAACCCCGACTTCAGCTGGAATTAGCCGCTGAGCTGAGTCTTTCCAAAGAACCAGTCCTTTCCAACACAACCCAAGTCAGGGCCTCCCAAGGAGCAGGGAGGAGCTTAAGTTTAAATGAGGTTGCACGTGCGCCTGGATAGTCTAACAATTAAGCTACCTACCACATAAGGCAGCAAAGACAGGGGATACTCACTGCCTGAGAGAAGTCAATGGCAGCGACCCAAGATTTTATCCTAGGGGTTGCGAGGAACCAGCCTTACAGAGAGAGTTTCGCAAAGACAGTGAAAATAAGTAAAACTCTATTTTATCACATCCGTGAGTCCTTCCTGCTAAACCTCATAGCTTTCATTCTTTCACAAAGTTTTGTGGTTTCCAATCTCTCATCTTACTTTGAAGCAGCCTCTCGATGTGTTTCTTTTTAAATTTCCCTTTTGGTATACATTGTTTCTTGCTTTAAATATGCGTATGCTGAGAATATTCAAAATCAGAGAATGAACACTGGACAGGAGCCAAACCATATTTCAAATGCGTGTATATTTAGGAGCAGAGAGTTTTGGTCATATGATGCTTAATCCCAAGATGCTTGACTTTTTTTCCCACTTTCCTCTCTCCAGTATTGTATTGGATCTTCTCAGCACCTACAAAAGAAGGCCTAACTAACAATTAGCTCATGAGAGGGGCTTTGGCACAGGCAGTCTGGTTAGGTGGGTGGCGGAAGGGAAACCAGCTCAGCCAGCGGACTTGAATTTGGACCTCCAGGTTCCTCATCTGACTTCAACTCTTTCAGCTAGCTCCGCCTGCCTCCCCAGGAGCTAAAGCACCACACCACCTCTGAGACATCTCCTTCAGTCAGGAGTGGGAATTTTATTATTTACATTTAGATACATTAAGATACAAAGAGGCTTCCCAGGGGGTGTTAGTGGTAAGGAACCTGCCTGCCAATGCAGGAGACAAAAGAGACACAGGTCTGATCCCTGGCTGGAGGAGGGCACGGCAACCCACTCGACTATTCTTGCCTGAGAATCCCAAGGACAGAAGAGCCTGGCAGGCTACAGTCCACAGGGTCACAAAGAGTCAGACACGACTGAAGCGACTTAGCAAGCGTGCACACATAAATACCAAGGGACCCCAAAAGTCTTCTCCATTGTACCTTTAGAGAAAATGTAGCCATTTTCACTATGAAAAAAAGAAGAGACAACATTTTGCAAAGAACTGGAGGCCAGGAGAATCGTATTTCACCGAGCAAATTGACAAAAGGTCAAAAAGCTTGATCTTTGCCACTGACGTGCTTTGTCTGAAAGCTGAGCTTCCATTTAAATATTTATAGATGAGAGCTGTAGCTGCACCTATGTATATACGTCTGAGCCAGGCTGGGACCATTTTTCGAGAAATTAACCAAGTTCCCTTTGGAGGGAGCTTCTGGGAAGGATTCCGCTGAGCACTCAGTGCTGTCCCTGAACCCTAAAGGAACTCAAGCGATGCTGACAGGTAACAG
>SJYV01023749.1:1509113-1539411 GCA_006410875.1 Neotragus pygmaeus
TGCAAAGACGCTTTCAAGAACCTACTCTGACAAGATCACCCCATTGCTGTTTCCACCCGTCCTTGCCCTCTTCCGTCTGCACCTCCCCAACGTTCCAGCACCTGTGCTGCTGGCCACTCATCTTAAAGCCGCCTTGGTGGAAAGATTGGAAGATTTGGACGCGGCAAGATCAAGAAGGGAGTGGGCAGGCGTCGCCTCCCTCAACACCGGCCAGGAAAAAGATAACTAAAAAAGATAACGTGAGCCATACCTGGTATCTTAAGTTAGAGGAGGGGGACTTAAAAAAAAAAGTAAGGTAACAGATCAAATTCACTTTAACTCATATCTAAATAAATCTGTAACCAGTGGAAAGACTGTTCTTTTTTTCCAAAGCCTTCAAAAATCAGTGCATGGTTTGTAATAATGAGTTTTAATTCAGACTTGCCAAGTTTTGAGGGCCTAACAGCCCCTTCTGTGTAGGCGGGTGGGATTGAGAGACAGGAGGAGGATGTGGGAAAAGCAAGAGTCTAGGATCAGGGGAGAAGAGGCTTGGGAAGAAAGGTGCAGTCACTGGTATAAAACCCTTGAGACAGGACTTCCCTGGCAGTCCAGTGGTTAAGACTCCACGCTCCCACTGTAGGGGCACGGGTTTGATCCCTGGTCAGGGAACTAAAACCCTGTCTGCTACAGGGTACAGCTAAAAAAAAAAATTTATATAAAAATAAAACCCTTGAGACAGACATCAGGACTCATGAGCACTGGCAGTATACTTGGACTTGGTCTTTGGGATTTAATCATCCCAAAGATTTTGCCTCAAACCTCTCTTCTTTCCCTATACTCTCCTCTTCAGCATCCCACAGAAACCTCCAGGTCAGTGATTATCTTAAAACAGACGCCACTTGAGCAAGGGAGCTGAGGGAACATGTAGGGTCCCTGAGAAGATTCTGGTGTAAAATTTCGGTGCAAACTGCATGTTGGGGAATCGTGGGAGACAGAGAGGTGGGGGGCACAGTAAAGAGACATGAATATGAGAAAGTCTGGTCTACACTGCAGGGTGCACAGTGAGAGGCTCCTGGCTCTGGATCAGAGTCTGCACACAGGATTCCTCTGCCTCGAACTCTGGAACCAATGGCAGAAACTCTCTCCCACCAAACACTGAAGTCTGCAGGAGGGGCTACCTCACCTGTGCTCCCTCCCTCTCAGTCACTGCTTTGTTGGCCAAGAAAGCCTTCACTGGACCCTCTGCTTCCTCTGACCATTCAAGGTTAAGATGCCAAAAGCTCGTGTACCTTCATGAGCAGCTTTCAGTGGCAAAGCCCACCGAGGCGCCTGCAAATGTCACTGCCATTGATGAGAAAATGAATTTCCAGGTCAGCCAGAATTTGTATTCAAACTCCCCCCAGCCATCCACTTAAAAGCCATATGGTCTCAAAAATTACATAACAGGATGGGAAAAGGACCCTTAAAAGAGAATACAGGACTTCCCGGGTGGTCCAGTGGTTAAGAATCCACCTGCCAATGCACAGGACATGGGTTTGATTCCCAGTCCAGGAAGATTCCACATGCCTTGAGGCAACTAAGCCCGTGTGCCACAATGACTGAAGCCCACGCACCCTGGAGCCTGTGCTCGGCAACTAGAGAAGCTACTGCAAGAAGCTTGTACCACAACTAGAGGGTAGCCTCAGCTTATCTGCAACTAGAGAAAGCCTCCTTGCAGCAGTGAAGACCTAGTGCAGCCAAAAATAAATAAAAATTTTAAAATAGTCTAAAAAATAGAATGCAAACAGAAGCTAAGAAACTGAATTGTATTTCAAATTAATATATGATCACATGGAGAGCAGAGGGGGTTCCCTAAGTAATTTATAAATGTAGTACTTTGAGCATGTGTCCTCAAACCCAAGACAGAAAGAGCTGTAAGTAAATGTTGAACTCTCCTTAGTAATGCTTTTGTCTTCCAGGATTGAGCAGATAAATATATATCTGGCTTGATGAAGGTGAAAGAGGAGAGTGGAAAGGCTGGCTTAAAACTCAACATTCAAAAAATGAAGATCATGGTATCTGGTACCATCCCATCACTTCATGGCAAATAGGCAGGGAAACAATGGAAACAGTAACAGACTATTTTCTTGGGCTCCAAAATCAATGCAGATGGGGACTGCAGCCATGAAATTAAAAAATGCTTGCTCCTTGGAAGAAAAGCTACGACAAACCTAAACAGCGTATTAAAAAGCAGAGACACTGCTGCTGCTGCTGCTAAGTCGGTTCAGTCATGTCCGACTCTGTGTTCTTGCCTGGAGAGACACTACTTTGCTGATAAAAGTCCATATGATCAAAGCTACGGTTTTTCCAGTAGTCAGGTATGGATGTGAGAGCCTGACCATAAAAAAAGCTGAGTGCTGAAGAATGGATGCTTTTGAACTGTGGTGGTGGAGAAGACTCTTGAGAGTCCCTTGGACTGTGGGGAGATCAAACCAGTCAATCCTAAAGGAAATCAATCCTGAGTATTCATTGGAGGGTGAAGCTCCAATACTTTGGCCACCTGATGTGAAGAGCCGACTGATTGGAAAAGACCCTGATGCTGGGAAAGATTGAAGGCAGGAGGAGAAGGGGACGACAGAGGATGAGATGGTTGGATGGCATCACCGACTCAATGGACATGAGTTTGAGCAAGCTCCTCAGAATGGTGAAGGACAGGGAAGCCTGGCGTGCTGTAATCCATGGGGTNAGGAGGAATACACAGAAGAACTATACAAAAAAAGATTGTAATGGCCCAGATAACCATTATGGTGTGATCATTCACCTAGAGCCAGACATCCTGGAATTGGAAGTCAGTTGGGCCTTAGGAAGTATCACATGAACAAAGCTAGTGGAAGTGACAGAATTCCAGCTGAGCTAGTTCAAATCCTAAAACATGATGCTTTGAAAGTGCTGCACTCAATATACCAGAAACTAGAAAACTCAGCAGTGGCCACAAGACTGGAAAAGGTCAGTTTTCATTCCAATCCCAAAGACAGGCAATGGCAAAAAATTGTTCGAACTACTGCACAATTGCATTCATTGCACATGCTAGCGAATTAATGCTTAAAATTCTCCAAGCCAGGCTTCAACAGTCCTTGAACTTCCAGATGTTCAAGCTGGATTTAGAAAAGGCAGAGGCCAAAGATTAAGTTGCCAACATCTGTTGGATCATCAAAAAAGCAAGAGAGTTCCAGAAAGAACATCTACGTCTGCTTTACTGACTATGCCAAAGCCTTTGACTGTGTGGATCACAATAAACTACAGAAAGTTCTTAAAGAGATGGGAATACCAGACCACCTGACCTGTCTCTCGGAGAAGGCAATAGAACTCCACTCCAGTACTCTTGCCTGGAAAATCCCATGGAATGGAGGAGCCTGGTGGGCTGCAGTCCATTGGGTCGCTAAGAGTCAGGCACTACTGAGCAACTTCACTCTTACTTTTCACTTTCATGCATTGGAGAAGGAAATGGCAACCCACTCCAGTGTTCGTGCCTGGAGAATCCCGGGGATGGGGGAGCCTGGTGGGCTGCCATCTATGGGGTTGCACAGAGTTGGACACGACTGAAGTGACTTAGCAGCAGCAGACCTGCCTCTTGAGAAACCTGTATGCAGGTTAGAAAGCAACAGTTAGAACTGGGCATGGAACAACAGACTGGTTCCAAATTGGGAAAGAAGTACATATATATTGTCACCCTGCTTATTTAACTTACATACAAGTATATCATGTGAAATGCCAGGCTGGATGAAGCACAAGCTGGAATCAAGATTGCCAGGAGAAGTATCAACAACCTCAGATATGCAGATGATACCACCCTTATGGCAGAAAGTAAAGAACTAAAGAGCCTCTTGGTGAAAGTGAAAGAGGAGAGTGAAAAAGTTGCTTTAAAATTCATCATTCAGAAAACTAAGATCATGGCATCTTGTCCTATCACTTCATGGAAAATAGATGGGGAAAATATGAAAACAGTGAGAGACTTAATTTGGGGGGGGGCCTCCAAAATCACTGCAGATGGTGACCACAGCCATGAAATTAAAAGACACTTGCTCCTTGGAAGAAAAGTTATGACTCACCTAGACAGCATACTAAAAATCAGACGTTACTTTGTCAACAAAATCTACCTAGTCAAACCTTTGGTTTTCCAGTAGTCATGTATGAATGTGAGAGTTGGACCATAAAGAAAGCTGAGCACAGAAGAATTGATGCTTTTGAACTGGTGGTGTTGGAGAAGACTCTTGAGGGTCCTCTTGTTCTGCAAGGAGATCCAACCAGTCAACCCTAAATGAAATCAGTCCTGAATATTTACTAGAAGGACTGATGCTGAAGCTGAAGCTCCCATACTCTGGCCACCTGATGCAAAGAACTGACTCATTGGAAAAGACCCTGATGATGGGAATGATTGAAGACAGGAGGAGAAGGGGATGACAGAGGATGAGATGGTTGGATGGCATCACTGACTCGATGGACATGAGTCTGAGAAAGCTATGGAAGTTGGTGATGGACAGGGAGGGCTGGTGTGCTACAGTTCACGGAGTCACCAAGAGCTGGACATGACTGAGTGACTGGACTGAACTGAACTGAAAGACCTGTCCCACCAGATTCCCTGGAGCTCAGAGTGCTTCACTCCACTCTGAACTCCTTCAGGTGGTATTGAAGGTCAACAGCTACAACAGCACAGGGTTCAATCTTCTAGAAGGTAGATGGCAAATGTCCTTTGTTGTTCAGTCATTGGTAGTGCTTTCACCAAGTGCCAATTTGTAGTTGACAGCTACATGTAATGATATAGAAGGTACTCACAAACACTTACTAAGGGAAAGAAGACACACACACAACAACTAAGACACACTTAAAGGTTCATTTATATCAAGTTCTAAAGTAGACAAAGCTAATCTCTAACATTTGAAATCAGGAGAATAGCCACTTTGAGGGGAAGCAGTAAGAGAGAGAGGAATATTTTCTGATTGCTAGTCATTTTTTATTGCTATGTATTTGTATGTGAGCATAATTTTACATTATGAAATATTTCAAATATATATGATTTGTAACTATTTATACATGTGTGTTATATTCAGTGATAAGGTAATTAAAAAAATAAAATACCCAGTAAATATCTGAATACTTAGATCTTTGATGTCATAGAAAATAAAACAGGATAAAATGTCAATTTTATACATATTTTTAAAGACAAATAGGGCAATCAACAAATAACTTTCAAACACAAAATGCAGTAAACTGGAAGACAATTCTACAAGGAAAGTACAAGGGAATATGATTTCAAAATAAAAAAAGGAAAAACATAAAGTTTCATGATTTTACACCATGCTCATTAATTTTTAAGTGGATGTTAGTGGGTATTTATACTCCATTGAAAATATTTTACAAACAGTTGAATATGAAATAATGTTATTACATTTTCATTATTTAAATATATAGCATGTACAAATTTTAAAAATCTTAAAAAACAGTATAAAGTTGAGATTTTAAAAATGCATTTGAGGGGATAGGCAAACAAAGAATTTTTGAGGTGCCACACTTTCACTTTTTACTCTATACCATAATCCCTCATTTTTAAGGTAATATATTCTCCATTCTTCTTCTGGGGAAATGGCTCCTACTATGTCATTTGTTCAGTTCATTCGCTCAGTCATGTCAGACTCTTTGTGAACCCATGGACTGCAGCACACAAGGCCTCCCTGTCCATCACCAACTCTTGGAGTTTACTCAAACTCATGTCTATAGAGTCAGTGATGTGATCCAACCATCTNGGTACAAATGAACTTATTTACAAAATGGAAATAGAGCCATAGATTACAGAGAGCCATAGAAAACAATCTTATAGTTACCAGGGGGAGAAAGAGGGAAGGGGTAAATTGGGAGATTGGAATTGACATGTACAAACTACTATATATAAAATAGGTAATTAATAAGGACTTACTGTATAGTATAGGGAACTCTACTGAATACTCTGCAATGGTTTATATGGAAAAAGAATCTAAAAAAGAGTGGATACATATGTATATGTAAAATGGATTCATTTTGCTGTATAGCAGAAAGTAACACAACATTGTAAGTTAAATATACTCCAATGTGGAAAAAAAAGGAAGAAATGGCTAATTCTAAGACCAAAGTAGGGAGAGTACAAGCTGAGCTTATTATTAAGCTAGAGCATCTTATTAGGCTAGAAGGGAAAGAAGAGCTAAAAAAGAAAAAGATTAGGAGACACAGGAACCAGATTGAAGGTGCACCCAATGCTCTTTACGGCGAGCATTAAAATAAATACTGATAGCAACTTTAACCCTTGCATAAAATACTAGTCCATTCCTCTAAACTGATATAAATAAACATCAATATATCAGTGGAGAGGAAAGGGGAATATTTTCCCTTCCAGAGGAAAGCCAACTAATAAATACTGAAAGAATGATAGAAAAATCACCATTTTGTAACTGTCATACATAGTCATTGGTTTGGGTGAGTCATCAATGGATGCTAAAATAAGTGAGCACTTGATGAGGAACACTTATTTAGACGGTCTCTTGTGTACCTCCCCACAAATCACTTGCTAATTACAAAAGCAACCGGAATAATTCTACCACAAAGGAGCTCAGTGGATGGCACCGCAACCAAGTGGTCAGGTCAACACCTTCAAAAGGTGACAAACAGACACCCTGTGTTTGTGCTGGCAGGATGCACCAACACGGAGACATCACCTCTGCAGCATCCCTGCTGAAGTGTACAACCTGCTCCTCAACCTACATCGTCCGACTCGAAGTGAGGAACATTCTATGCAATAACTGGCTTGCATTCTTCAGAGACGGTCAAAATAAGGAGAGACCAAGAAAGGCTGAGAAACAGTTAAAGGTTAAAGAAGATTAAAGAGACATCACACCTAAATGTAGTGTGTGGTCCTGCGTTGAATCCTGGATAGGAAAAAGAAGAGGAAGGAAGGAACAGGGTGGGAAAGGAGGGAGACAGGAGAAAGGAAGAGAGGAGGAAGAGACAGGAAGAGGGAGGGGTGGGGAGGAGAGAAACAAATGGCTATAAGGATTTGGGGACAACTGAACAAATTTGAATATGAACATAGATTAAATCAGAGTGTTGTACTGATGTTCAATTTCTGATTTGATTTACTGTAGTTTTGAAAGAGAAGGCTCTTGTTCTTAGGAAATATGCACTTCAGGGGACAGGAAGAATCTGCCTGCAATGCACGAGACCCCAGTTCAATTCCTGGGTTGAGAAGATCCACTGGAGAAGGGATAGGCTACCCATTCCAGTATTCTTAGGCTTCCCTTGTTGCTCAGCTGGTAAAGAATCTGCCTGCAATGTGGGAGATCTGGGTTTGATCCCTGGGTTGGGAAGTTCCCCTGAAGAAGGGAAAGGCTACCCACTCCAGTATTCTGGCCTGGAGAATTCCCTGGAATGTATAGTCCATGGGGTCACAAAGAGTTGGACACGACTGAGCGACTTTCACTTCACTTCATTCAGGGATAAGAAAAGGCTTAGGAATAAAGGTAATGTCACTTCTACAACCTCCTCTTAAAGATGCAGACACGGAGAGAAGGATAAAGCAAAGGGGAGAAAATGCTCGCGGTGGAGTCATGGTCATGGGATGTATAGAATCCATACTTACGACCTTTCTGTAAGTTTGAAATTATATCAAAATGAAAAGTTACCCCCAAAGGACCCACCTTCTTTCTAAAGTTGATACTAAAAGCCCTAAAACAAATAGAAGCAAACAGGATCTTATCAGGCTAAGAACCACCCACCCCCCTGCAGTGGGCCTGATGCTAATCACCATCCCTGAGGGCCCCTCACCCACCAGCCTCATGCCCTCCTGAGCCACACAGCAACACAAGGGCACCGAGGTTGCGCTCTTGCTTTATCCTTATGTTCAAATATATATATATATATATATTTCTAAAGGCAGGACTCCTGTGTAAGACAAACTTTGGGTCCAAGACACCAGAATATGGATCACACCCAGTTCACCCCGGTTTCACTCTTGCCTGCCCTGGGTTCAGGCCTGAGCTCTGCACAAAAGAGGTAATGAGTGTCCCCAGCACCTAACAGAGATCTTGGTGCATAGCCATCACTCACCATTGTTTACAAAAGGAAGGAAGAAGGAAATGCAGGAGGGGAGATGAGGGACGGAGGAAAGGAGGAAGGAGGCGGGGAGAGGGCAGGGGAATGTCCCTGTGGGGAGAAAAGAGACTTGACAAATCCCTATCGGATCCTGGCTCAAAGCAGATGGCTCACCGAAATTGGGTAATTTTAAGACAGTTGAAAAAAGGAATCATTTACAGAGTTGTGGGCAGGGTATGGGAATCTAAAAGACAGAGAGGTCCCCCTGGGCCAGTGACATCTGGAAGCCCACCCCCACCCCAGAAGAGAGAAGGGCAGAGCAGGGGAGGGGGAAGGGCCAGAGTAGACACAGGAGCTTTAAGGAGGGATGGAGAAATACTCCCTTTCCAACCCCAGCACCACAAGTGAGGACAGACAGGCCCTGGAAGTCAGTCGGCAGGGACACAAGCAAGATGCAGAGTGGATGTGAGCTCGGGTGGCCTCGGCCTGCAACGGCCTGGAGCTGGGCTGCGGTTCNCCCTTTCCAACCCCAGCACCACGAGTGAGGACAGACAGGCCCTGGAAGTCAGTCGGCAGGGACACAAGCAAGATGCAGAGTGGATGTGAGCTCGGGTGGCCTCGGCCTGCAACGGCCTGGAGCTGGGCTGCGGTTCCCAGCCAGAGACTGAGGCTGAGTCTCACCAGTGAAAGCACCAGATACTAGCCATCACACCAGGGATGAGGGATAAGGGCCCTGCCCCTTCAGCTTTGCAGAAAAGAATTTCCACCAAGATGGAAAGCAGTGAAGCAAGTAAAGTATTTATGACAGTGGAAGTCCCTGAGTCGTGTCCAACTCTTTGTGACCCCATGGACTGGGGCTTGCCAGACTCCTCTGTCCATGGAATCCTCCAGGCCAGAATACTGGAGTGGGTGGCCATTCCCTTCTCCAGGGGATCTTCCCAACCCAGGGACTGAACCCTGGTTTCCTGCATTGCAGGCAGATTCTTAATCAGCTGAGCTACCAGGGAAGTCCCAAATATTTGTAAAGAGGAAAAAAAGTACTGTACACACCGTCAGACTCGGAGGGAGAGTCCCTGAGTCGTGCCTTGTAGTGGCTTGGATTCCTTTTATGGGACATTTCTTCTGGTTTCCTTTCGCCAGTCATTTTGATTTGCCAGGTTCACAGTCCATATCTGGTTCTCAGGATCCTCCCATGGGTGTACACACATCTCAGTCATGGATTCTACCAAAAAGGTGTCTGGATAGAGCATCCCTTGACAAAACTGCCCTTTGGCTTCTAAGGCCTTTCTGCGCATATGTGGTCAGGGAGGTCTCCTGACTTTGATAATGAGAAATATGTGGTCTGGGGAGGGCCCAGCCTTCTCCCTTAAGTGTTCTGCTAGTCTTGTCTTAAAGTTTTGGTCAGTAGTGAGTGAATCTCCAATTGCTTTACCCTGGGGTGGGGAGGGGAGGGTGGGCATCTGCCTCCTGCCTCCCATGCAGAGGTGCAAAGATGGCTAGAACTCACACAGCTGCTGGTGTGGGCCAATAATCTGTCTGCCTTTGCCCCTGGCCCTGGAAGGCAGTATCTGAGCCCCGGGATTTCCCGAGTCACAAAGAGTCCTTGTCATTGGAGGCTGCCAGAACCACACCAGAGGTTACGCTCATGAGTCGGCTCCTGGTGGCACACCAGCTGTTTCAGGATGGGGGCTGGTCATACAGGGAAACCCTTGTGACCAGAGGGTTGGGGCTTTGGGCGAGATGATGCCAGTCTGACCCTCCAGGAGGGGAGAGGGCTGGAGACCTGGTGGCAATCTGACCGAACGCTTTGCAATGAATGTCAGAATTGCAATGCAAATCTACACCTAAATTCTGAGCAGAAGGTGACAGGAATAATTTTAGCTGACATTTGAATGCTTCCAAGGTACCAGGTGCCTTACTAACAATATAGCATTGAACCACACGAACAGTCTGCAAAGTAGACCTTCCTGAGCATCCTCACTTTACAGAGAAGGAGGCTGGGTCAGAAATATAGTGATTTGAACCCCCACGGCTCCAGAGCGCACTCATGAGAAATGGCCAATGATTTTGTGTCCTCCAGGTGGCGCTAGTGGTAAAGAACCTGCTTGCCAATGCAGGAGACGCGAGTTCGATCCCTGGGTAGGGAAGATTCCCTGGAGGAGGGCATGGCAACCCACTCCAGTATTCTTGCCTGCAGGATCCTGTGCACAGAGCAGCCTTGCGGGCTACAGTTCATGGGGTCGCAGAGTGGGACATGACTGAAGCGACTTGGCAAGCACGCATGCAGTTCACTGTGGCTGCGGCAGAGGACCAAGAGAAAGGGGAGGAACATTCCACAGTGGGAACAGCCCAAGCCTAGGACAACCAGAGCAGCATAGGCAGCCGGGGCTGAAGCACAGGGTTTGTGATTAGGCGGATGGAGCGGTGAGCTGGCGGCGGGGTGGGGGAGGTGCACTGCTTGCATCGATTTAAAGACAGGGGTATCAGGTTAGACATCACAAGAGGAACTGCAAGAGAAGACGCATCAAGAAACCCGGCAGACGGTTCCCCAGGCCTCACGGTTGGAATAGCTTCTCAAATTTTTAATAGGATTCCTCATTCTGAATAGCATAGATGTGATTGTAAACACCATTCAAGAGGTAACAAGTTTCTCTCTAAATACCTCTACTTAGGATCTGTCATGGTTTGAATGCTGTCCTTCAAAAAGATGTATATACTAGCAACAAGGTCCTACTGTATAGCACAAGGAACTATATTCAATATCCTGAGATAAACCATGATGGAAAAGAATAATAAAAAGAAGGTATATGTATGTATATATACATATGTATATGCTGTACAGCAGAGAGGCTATATATATACATAACACAGCCTGTCTGCTGTACAGCAGAAATTAACATTGTAAATCAACTATGCTTCAATAAAAATTGTTTTCATAATAAATAATTAGTTAATATTTCTTTTATTCCCTCTCAATGTATTATTTTCATTTTTTTAGCTTTTAATTTTGTATTGGGATATAGCTGGTTAACATTGTCGTGATAGTTTCAGGTGAACCCACTCAGCCATACCTATACATGTATCCATTCTCCCTTAAACTCCCCTTCCATCCAGGCTGCCACATACCATCCGAGAAAAATTTGTTTTACAAAGATGTCTCTGCGTCCTAAACCACCGAAACTGAGAAGGATATATTATTTGGAAAAAAAGGACCTTTGCAGACACGTAGTTAAAGAGCTCGAGATGAGCTCATCCCCTATTATCGAGGTGGAGCTTAAATTTAGTCACTGCACAGGGCAGACAGACACACAGATGGAAGAGGAGGAGGCAGCGTGACCGCAGTGGGGGACACTGCAGTCACGGGGCCACAAGCCGGGGAGTGCCGATAGCCACCAGGGGCTGGGACAGAGGGCTGGAGTCTCCCTGAGGGCCTCTGGAGGGAGCCCCATCCCACCAGCACCTGGGCTTCCTGGCACTGATACTTCTGACAGCAGGAACTGTTGCTTCAAGCCGCCTAATTTGTGGTCATTTGCTACAGCAGCTACAGGAAACTCATACAGCCCCTGGGATGATAGGAGAAATGGATTTTCCTAGCACCAAGCATTGTGTGGGCATTTGCCTTCAGGAAACTAGTGAATAGGGTGCTAGGGATTTCTCATAACAGCATTACCATTTCTCTCTCTTCTGGTCTCCCCAGGCCCTTACATGTGCTCTTCTCCTCCCTCTGAAACACCCTAAGATCTCAGCTCAAATGTCACATGTGCTAACACCCTAAAGGTGGCTGATCTGACATCCACACCCAATACCTTTCTCTATCAGAGAGGCTAGAAAAGGATAAATACATCCAACCTCCCTGGTAGCCCTAGTTTTCATGTGACCTAGATCTGCCCACTGGCTCATGAGATGTCTGTTGAGGGAGCTTGGTGATAGTTCCTACTCTTCTGATAGGATAGCTAGTTGAGGCTGGTGACATTTTCTCCACTGTGAGCATAGATGTGACGCCTGGAGCTACAATAGCTATTTTGTGACCTTGAGGGGGAAAACCCCAAGAGACTTACAAAGACCCTGGCTCTGAATCAGTGTCAGCAGCTACCTACTTTCAGGCTCCTTCTTAAGTAAGCAATCAAACTCTCATTTCTTTAAGCCATGGTATGTCACATTTTCTTGATACAATTCCTAACTGATCTATTTCCTCACCAAAGAGGATTTCATAACTACTCTAATCAACCTTGTCCTCTCCAGACTGCTATTTCTACCACATGACTCTGATTCATTTCCTTTGTTGCAGGAACTAAAGTTAACTTGTTACTTTACTGTCTCTCAGGCCTCCTCTACCCTACAGCTAGAATATAAGCTCCATGAGAACAAGGACATTCTCTTATTCACCATCTTATCCCCAAATGCCTAGAACAGTGCTTGTGAAAAAGGATATTCATTCAGGGAATATTTGGTTAATATTCAGTCCCAACAGTATGGAAGTGTACAGCTGGAGAACTGCCTGCTGCCCAGGGCTGACCTGTGCACTGTGGGATATCTCACAGCATCCCTGGCCTCTGTCAACTGGCTGCCAGCATCACACCCTCCCCTGCCCTAGGACTACAACAACCAAAAACTTCTCCAGACATCACCCAGTGTCCCCTGGGTGCAAAACTGTCTGGTTAAGAACTGCTGATTTAATAAATGAGCAAGAGAATGAATGGCCTTCTCTGACTGCACACAAAAATGATGTCATATGAAAGATGCTGGTAGATCATAGACTCTCGGGAGAGCATGCCGCTTAGAAGAAACCCATGCACGTGTATGTGCTTAGTCACTCAACTGTATCCAGTTCTTTGTGACCCCATGGACTGTAGCCTGCCAGGCTCCTCTGTCCACAAAATTGTCCAGGCAAGAATACCGGAGTGGGTTGCCATTTCCTACTCCAGGGGATCTTCCCAACCCAGGGACTGAACCCACATCTCTTACATCTTTTGCATTGGCAAGAGGATTCTTTACTACTGCACCACATGGGTGTCAGAAGAAAACCATGTATCATAAATCAAAGGATATAATGGTCAGTGAGCCAGACCCTTTGCTTATTTGTCCTTGTACATAATTTGAGGTGGGATGTGATATGATTTCAGGATGGAAAAGGGTCACATTTTTCTCTCTTCCACCTGTAATGGAAGCTTAGAATTTCACAGATTTGCCAAGGTTGTGCTGCTTAGAATGTGTCTCCAACTCTCTCAGTCAATGCTCTGAGGGTTCTAAGATAATTCCAGTTAAAACCTCAAATCCCTCACTAAAGCTGCACTGCTCTAATTCTAAGGAAATTTCCACAGATGGAGATGGAAATAAATACACGCTCCTGGCCAGGTCTGATTCTCACCATACAACTCATTAAATCAATTAAATCACTTGCTTGGCAGGATTATTTATGGAAATAAGAAATCATTTTCTATCAGCAAGTTGGAGGGTGGCTAAACACCATCTCCAAATTGGCGGGCTGAGTTGAGCTCATAGGCACATCATTTGGATGATCCCAACCTTACACTTCTGAAAGCATCTTTAAGGTTCCCAAGTACTTTCAAATCTATCCAGGATACTTCATCTCCTGTAACAGCCTTGCAGTGGCTCCTTTGGCAGGTGGGAGATAGAAGAATAAGGTGGTTCAAAGGCTTGACCAAGTTGCCAGTTGAACAAGAACCACAACTTGAGTTTTAACAGTATATCCTATGCCAGGGGCCAAATGCAGAGACAGGCGAAAGAAACAGGCTAGTAGGTGCTGCTGCTGCTAAGTCACTTTAGTCGTGTCTGACTCTGTGCGACCCCATAGATGGCAGCCCCCCAGGCTCCCCCGTCCCTGGGATTCTCCAGGCAAGAACACTGGAGTGGGTTGCCATTTCCTCTTTCAATGCATGAAAGTGAAAACTGAAAGGGAAGTCACTCAGTTGTGTCCAACTCTAAGCGACCCCATGGACTGCAGCCCACCAGGCTCCTCCGTCCATGGGATTTTCCAGGCTAGAGTACTGGAGTGGGGTGCCATTGCCTTCTCCTGGTAGGTGCTATGGAAATTTAAAGAATTGCTGCTTCCCTGGGCAAGCTGATTGTGGTCACACCAAAACCATAAGAATGTTGCCAGAGCCTTTGATTTTTTCAAGAAAATTGTCAGAAACCTAGAATGTTGCCTGTGACTTCAAAATTGAAAACACACTATGTTTACAGACCTTATCAGTGCACTTAGATCAAAGCTTTGTGGTCCTTGCCCTTTTTCTTCCCACACACCTTCATTCCTTTAGAGGAAGTTTTGAGTCATTTCCTTCTTCTCACTTAGGGATTTGTTCAGCTCTCAGATACACAAGTCCCCAAGGAGTAAACAGTCTATCCCAGAAAGAACCACAAGAATCCTCAAAGAAACAGTTACTACTTGGGAATCGAAGAATTCCCAAGAGTGTCCACTCCTGATCTTTAGAGAGAAATGTAATAAGGGCTAAATTGTTAGAACAGCCACAAAACTGCTCTTTGTTTGGAAAAGTACAGGAATTGCTGTCAGCAGAGAAGGTGGTACACAGCCCAGCAAAACCCATCTCATCCTAGGAGCTGGGTGCCACCCAGATGTCACCCCATTGACCTGGAACAGGCATTCCTCTCTCTGTTTCAGGAACAGAGAGACCAAAATTCCATTTGGTGAAGCCCTGGATGAGTGATCCAACATCCCAAACCAAACTTCAAGTGAGAACAAAGGGGCAGAGTGGAAACTTGTCATCACCATCCTATGAACCGTTCCCAGTGGTTCATCATTTCACTGGCTGGGAAAGCTGGTGGGCCACTGAGGTTTGGAAGGAAAACACAGGGGGTCTTGTAAATAAAGCACATGAGTGGACACAAATCTAACTTCCAGCCAGAAGGAAAGTGACAGTGTAAAAACTGAAGAGAGCTTTCTTCAGGGTGATGTTACCACACAAAGCATGGCTTCCACACAGCGGACAAAGCCAGGGCGGATGGAGAAGACACCTATGCCCTGCTGGGCACTGGATCTGATCAGCCAAGAGTGAGACTGGTGTGTCCCCAAGGTCATCACACCCAACTCTAACATTTAATCAACTTTACTTACTCCAGTAACTTGTTTCTAAATTAGGAGAATGTCCAGCATAACATTTCCCACCTGAACCATTTTAAAGTGTACAACATTGGGACATTCATAATCTTGCACAAGCATCACCACCATCTACTTCTGAAAGTTGTCCATCATGCACAGCAGCAGCCCCACTCCCACTAGCAGCCACTCCCCATTCCCTCACCGCAGCCCCTGACATCCATTCATCTGCTTTCTGCCTCTATACACTTGCCAATTCTAGAGATTTCATTTATCTTTTTATTATTATATTGCTGATCTACAACGTTGTGCTAATTTATGCTGTACAGCCAATTGATTCAGTTATACACGTATACACATTCTTATTTTATATTCTTTTCCATCATGGTTTATCCCAGAAGACTGAATAGAGTTCCCTGTGCTATACAGTAGAATCTTATTATTTATCCATTTTATATATAATAGTTTGCATCTGCTAACCCCAGACTCCCACTTCACTCCTCGCCTCCCCGCTGCTTCCCCTCAGCCACCACAAGCCTGTTTTCTGTGTCCGTTTCTGTTTTATAGATGGGTTCGTTTGTGCCATGTTTTGGGTTCCATATATAAATGATACCACATGGTGTTTGTCTATCTGATTTACTTCACTCGGTATGAGAATCTCTAATTGCGTCCATTTTGCTGCAAATGGCAGTTTTTCTTTTTTGTGGCTGAGTAGTATTCCATTGTATATATGTTCCACCTCTTCCTTATCTGTTCCTCTGTCCGTGGGCATTTAGGCTGTTTTCATGTCTTGGCTATTGTGCACAGTGCTGCTATGAATACAGAGGTGCATGTATCTTTTTGAATTACAGCTTTCGTGTGGGTATATGCCCAGGAGTGGGATTACTGGATCATATGGCAACTCTGCTTTTAGTTTTTAGAAACTCCCTACTGTTTTCCATAGTAGCTACACCAGCTTATGTTCCCACCAACAGTGTAGGAGGATTCCCTTTTCTCCACACCCTTTCCAGCATTTGTTATCTGTAGACTTCTTAATGATGGCCACTCTGACTGATGTGGTGGTTCCTCAACGTACTTTCGATTTGCATCTCTCTCATAATGAATGATGTCGAGCATCTTTTCATGTGCCTGCTGGCCATCTGTGTGTCTTCTTCAGAAACATAGACATGTCATTTAAACGGAACCATAGCATACATGGCCTTTTGTATCTGGTTTCTTTCACTCAGGTAACATTTCCGGGGTTCATCCATGTTATAGCACCTGGTGCTTCAGTCATTTTCATGGTTGAGTAATACTCCGGTGTGTGGATGAACATTTTGTTTGTCCCTTCACATACTGATGGGCATGTAGTAAAATTTTTACATCAGGTTCTCATTCACTCATTTTATAGATTGAGATTATATACCCATTTTAGTGATTTTATAGATAAGCAAAGTTCTGGGAGAATAGATCACTGGTCCAAAGACACAAACTGTAAGGGACAGAGTCAGGGATGGAACCCAAGTCTTCCGGAAACATTGTCCAGGTGATGCGCAAATAGTTGTATAAAGAAGGAAAAATCTCATACCCTGTGCTTCTTACAGGTAGATTTGACCTGGCAGGGACCATGGGCTCTTCTGGTTTCTTGCACACATACGACACCCCGGGCTGCTCCCTCTCCCCTCGTCCCCATCAGCAGAGTGCCTACCAGCTGGGCTGAGCTCCCAGCCCTCTGTCTGCTCGCCCTCACTTCTGTGCCTGGATCCAGAGGCTGCGGCATCCCCTGCCTCCAGTGTCACGCTGTCCACAGAGCCCATGGCCTTGCACAGAAGAGGGAGGGATCTTCCTCCACCTGGCCTGGCCTCTACTTGGCCCTGCCACCTCCCCAGGCCTCCTCCCCTCTCCTTCCTCATTCCACAAGTTCTGGACGCCTACACGATCCTCTGCAGAAACTTTCCTCTGAGAGTTGTATCTATTGGATTGATATCAGTTACAGATCACAGAAAACCTATGCCCACAGATCTATCGGAATAAAATGCTGGTTCAGAGGCTCTTCTTCCCCCAGATCCTGCCAGTAGACAGCTCTCCTGGGGTCAGGCAGACCTGGGATAAAGCACTCTCTCATCTATGACCTGATCTTGCCCCACTTCATCCCACTTCCCACGTCCAGCATCTTCTCCTCCCGAAAAAGGAAAACCCTTCCTGCTGGACCTCAGCGATGCCTGCAGACTGATGCTCAGAGGCCCCCAATTGCAGTGGTCGCTTGCCGTTCCCCTGCCCAGAATCCTCTCGAATAACACCTCTGCTTACAAGATCCAGGTGTGTTTCTTATTAGATGCTCATCTAAAATTCATGTGTCACTTGGATCAAGAGAGTTGCTTAAGAACTAGCTCTGCTTCTCATCCTCTTCATCTGCTAAGTGAATGGTGCACACAGTACACCTCTTATGGGCTGGTTCAGAGCCCAGGAGGACACTGAAACTGTTGCACAAACAAGATTCGTGAGGCCCTGGTCTCCTTCATCCACATCCAAATGCACACAAGGGCCCTGGGTGTGCAGTCACACTGCTCTGCTGGACCCACAGACTGATTTCTGCATTTAAATCACTGCTGAGGTTAAATGCGATGGCTGTGCCAGGAGCAGATCCGAGTCTGAGGCTAAGATGAGGATCTGATGATGAAGCACATTGCTGGCACAGCCGTGCTGGGCATGGGCCCACGGCACCCGCGGCCTGGCCTGGAGCCCACAGGTCTGCACAGCAGCAGGGGCGTCCAGAGCTGTCAGGAGCAGGGCAGCATCTTCCAACACCACTCAGCAGCCAGAGCGGTCCCTGCCAGCTGGCCAGATGCCACGGGAGGGGCCTCTGCAGCCAGGCCTGGGGAACCAGATGGCTCTGTTAACTTGGAGGAGCAAGGGTGTGAACTGGAAATAGTGGCAGGAAGAAGGGGTGCCCAGGAGGAAGCAGATACAGCGATGTCAGAGATGAGCGGGAGGGACAGGCTACGATTTCCATGAGGCCACTGGCTTACAGGTAACCATCTGCCACACCCCCAGCTATGATCCCAGATGAGGCCTGTAACCCGGACGACACAGTGATAGACCGCTTCCAGGTGAAATTGTCATGGACAAGGGTGCGTTTTCCTTTTTGCGAAGTCCTTAATGTTCTCATCTTCTTAAAAATGAAAATTTCATTTTCACGGTAAAAATCATCCTGACACACATGTACTGTCATAGTCTCTATGCATTTCAGTTTGATTTTTTCCCTGAACTAAAGGAAAAGTAAAGGAAGAAAGAATATGGGGTATAAAGATCACTATTGTGTATCCATTCCATGTGGTTTTCTGGCTTTTATTTTACCAGATGTTTGTCTCTTTTTAAAAGCTCCCAGGTAACTGAACTTTGGCCCAAAGGGCAAATAGAAAATAAAAGCAGTAATTTCTAAATGTGACACAAGTTATGCAAAATGAAAAGATAAGAAGGAAAAGGGTTAAAAACTAAGAAACTCCTGTCATTCAAAGTATGAGAGGTCTGACAATTTCTGCCCATATTCCCATGTGGAAACAAATATGGACCTTTATTGAGAAGTGTATTGAGTGCCTAGTTTAACTCATTGATGGGAATATTTATCGAACATCTAGCATGCTTCGGGCACAGGCATCAGAGAAAGAGTCCCCACAGCATAACAGACACCAACAATTAGGCCCCCAACCTGTACCAAGGAATGAATTAAAACAGCACTCAAAGTAAAGAGTGATTTTAGAAAACCGCACCACAAGACCCAATGGAATGAACCCAAAGACCCATGCAATCTCAGCCCACAGATTAGATCAACTCTTCAACCTAATACATACTGAGGGAAGGAGGGACATGCCATAGTGGTTATTAGACATCTTATGATATTCCCATCAGGTTTTGCTGCCAATCCAGACTTGGCTCCTAGATCCTAGCCTGGTCCAGGCCATTAATCCTGCCTGGAACTTACACTAGATCCCTAACCACCTTGCCTGTTGGGTTCAGAGCACAATCAGGCATCCCCTTAATTCACCAATCACGGCATGGCACTCATCGGGGGTTCTGCCCACACAACCCAACCCTGGTGCCAGGGTGATCTAGAAGGCCCGACTATGCCGCTTCCTCCCCTACCCCTCTTTCCACCTCCCAGCCTCACTGGCCTTCTCATTCCTCCAACATATCAAGTTTGTCCTGCTAGCTGGGAGCACAGGAACATTCTAGAACACTCTGGAACACTCTCTCCCAGGACCCTACTCCCTATTCACAGCTTCCCGTCTAAGAAGCCTCAACCAGCCCATGCAGGCCACGCTCCCTCAAGTCCCTGTCTTCACAGCACCTATCACCACCTGGGCCAATCCGAGTCTGGCCCCAGGAGGAGCCTGGGACACGCTTAGGGGGAAGACAAAGCTTGTTCCTCCTTCAGAGTGGCCGAGTGTCTGAGAAATCACGACCTCTGCTGGAAACCCCAGAGGAAGACCAAAAAAAGGCTGCGTTTTTCCTTCCAGGAGGATGTGACCTCTCGGGTCAGGAGTGCAGGGGCGGGGCCACCTCTGCTAGGACTCACAGCTCCTTCCGAGATGCCGGGAAGAATGCTATGGCCCACGGGGAAGCGGGTCACAGGGGTGACTCTCCCGAGTGGGATGCTCTGGAACTCACACACGGCCCCGTGACGGAAGAGAAGACAATTAGCGGTGCGGGGAGGGGGGGGGGTTTGTCGGAGGAGAGGAGAGGGGATTGTAAATGGACTTTTCTCTCCTCAGGAGGTCAGCTCTTCAGACTCTCTGCTTCCTCCTCTCCACGGGAGGGCGGATTAAGTATAAAAGGAGAGGTCGACAGCGCCCCCTGGAGGCAGGGCTCACGCGGCCGTGGCATCCTTGCTTTCTCACAGTTAACTCCACACAGGTGCGTGATTCTGTCTGTAGACGAGGTAACTGAGTGAGCAGGCTTCCCACGGAGATGCTGGAGACGAGAAGGAAAGCGGGCTCCAGGCTTCCACGCGCAGAGCGCCGCCCCCACGCAGAGCCCCGCAACTCTCCCTCGGAGCCGTCTCCCATCCATCCTTTGCTAAGAGGCTACGAAGCCAGCAATTGCCCCAGGCTCCTTTTGTTTACGTAGCTGTGCTCTGTGGGACCCATCCCAGCTCTCAGTACAAAAAACAACACAGCCAGTGGGAAGTGTGCCGCACAGACATGGTAGAAAACGATTTTAAGTAGCAATTAGCTGGAAATTAAAGGCTCCTGAATGGCGTAAACGGTGCCTCGTGCACCGTGACCCCGCGGGTGGCTGCAGGCGAGTCTGGGACATCGCCGATAAAGGCTTCCTGGGTGAGCTGGCGCTTGTCGTTATCTGAGGGACGTGGTATGTGGGCGCTTCGAGGGGTCCAGGAGGTCGGTGCTGCATACTGCCACGATGCAAAAGGAGGATCTTTTGTTGATGGCTGCACCAAAAGAAGCAAGCCTGCCATTTTATCAGACATCCACTAGCGAGAGGGGGGATTCGATGGGCCTTTGGCAGGGCTGATGATGGATGGCTGGATTTGCCAGCAAAGGCAGCTTCTGTGGAGGATCCTCCAGACCGGGAAACAAGAGGGGGTAGTTTTTATTTCTGCCTCTGGAAGAAACCCTCAGGGTTCGCAGGACAGCGGAGGAAATAATCAAGTTCATAGCTGGAAGCCTTACATCCATGGCCCTGTGGGAAGGTGGAAAGGGAGAGAGAGAGAGTGCCCAACCAAGGACAATCTGGACAACACCCTCGCCTGGACCAGAGCAGTCCAGGTCCCGCTGGACCCACGGAAGTCCAGCTCGCACCTGCCACACAAACCCACATCTTCGCTGAGTGTCTTTTCTAAGCCCTCTTCCACCTGCTCCCTTGCCTCCTGCTGCTGGTTTATAATGGAGCCTCTTCATTACCTAGTGTTAAGCAGCGAAGAGTGAAGAATGATTTGATGAATTCTTTGTTCTTTTTTTTTAATTTATTAAATTGTCATTAAAAACTATTAAAGACTCCCCTTCCTGATGCACAGAATTAAATCTCACCAAGACCCTGGAAACAAGTGGCTGACTTTATTTTTCCGGGCTCCAAAATCACTGTAGATGGTGATCACAGCCATGAAATTAAAAGACGCTACTCCTTGGAAGGAAAGTGATGACCAACCTAGACGTGGATATTAAAAAGCAGAGACATTACTTTGCCAACAAAGGTCTGTCTAGTCAAGGCTATGGTGTTTTCAGTAGTCATGTATGGATGTGAGAGTTGGACTATAAAGAAAGACCACCGAAGAACTGATGCTTTTGAACTGTGGTGTTGGAGAAGACTCTTGAGAGTCCCTTAGACTGCAAGGAGATCCAACCAGTCCATTCTAAAGGAGATCAGTCCTGGGTGTTCATTGGAAGGACTGATGCTGAAGCTGAAACTCCAATACTTTGGCCACCTGATGNGAACTGTGGTGTTGGAGAAGACTCTTGAGAGTCCCTTAGACTGCAAGGAGATCCAACCAGTCCATTCTAAAGGAGATCAGTCCTGGGTGTTCATTGGAAGGACTGATGCTGAAGCTGAAGCTCCAATAGTTGGGCCACCTGATGCAAAGAGCCAACTCATTGGAAAAGACCCTGATGCTGTGAAAGATTGAGGGCAGGAGGAAAAGGGGATGACAGAGGATGAGATAGTTGGATGGCATCACTGACTCAATGAACATGAGTTTGGGTGGACTCTGGGAGTTGGTGATGGACAGGAAGGCCTGGTGTGCTGAGGTTCATGGGGTCACAGTCAAATACAACTGAACGACTGAACTGAAGACCCTGGAGGTCTCCTTCTGGGCGTGGTCTCCCTTCCTGAGGGCGGCCCTCTCTCCTCTCATGATCCCAGCCCCACCTGTTCCCTGTCTTTCCCCAAGACAGCCAAGCATGAGGTTCTAGAAAGGGGTTGCTCAAGCGTCAAGCCATGACTGATCAGATTGTGGGGTCAATTAAGTAAGTAGGTCTTAACACGATTTTTTAAAATAGAATGGGATAGGATGGGATGAAACTGGATAAATACTGACAAGTTAGGAACTGTTATCTTCTCCATTTTACAGACAAGAAAACAGAGGAAGGCTCACCCCATGAGCAGATAGCTAAGACATGACTTACACAGGGAACTGTCCCCCATTACCTTCATAGTTTTATTGTAACACTTCTCAAAAGATACATGTCTGACTGCCCTTCTCCCTGTGAGCCTCATGTGATATGACTTTATGTGCAATCATCATGTAGCAAGTTGACTGAATAAATGAATGAAATGTGAAGAAACATGCAGAGGGTTATCTCTAAATTTGTCTTTCCATTTCTTGAAGCTCTGATCTTAAAACAATCAGCAATGACAGAAGCTTGCATCCTGAAGGGACTCAGGCAATTATACCTTTTCATCCACACCTGAGAGGGCAGCTTAAAGATGAAATCACCCAAGAATAACACCTTTTAAAAATGCCCTTCCTGGAACTTCCTTTTTTAACTCTTTATTTTATATTGGAACATAGCTGATTAACAATGCTGTGCTAGGTACAACAAAGGGACTCAGCCATACATACACATGTATCCATTCTTCTCTAAATCCCCCTCCCATCTAGGCTGCCACATAAAATTGAGCAGAGTTCCCTGTGCTATACAGTAGGTCCTTATTGGTTATCCATTTTAAATATAGCAGTGTGTACTTGTCGATCCCAAACTCCCTTCCCCTCATAGTTCCCCCAGGTAACCAAAAAGAATTTTGTTTTTAAAGATAATTTAGATAATCAGGAAAAGTCTGAGTATACACACACACACACACACACACACAAATCCAATTCTAGCATAATGACAACCTAGGAAAGAAAGAATCACCCCAGTGAAATTAGGTCAACCACAAACAATGATAGCTATTTAGCATATGTGTTTTCCTTTAAAAATAGTGAACCTCAACACCAATGAAACTCAAGGACTGTGTGAAGAATCTCACTCATAAGTCAACCACAAGAGAGGCTCAGGGACCAGATAGTACATGTNCCCAGTGAAATTAGGTCAACCACAAACAATGATAGCTATTTATCATATGTGTTTTCCTTTAAAAATAGTGAACCTCAACACCAATGAAACTCAAGGACTGTGTGAAGAATCTCACTCATAAGTCAACCACAAGAGAGGCTCAGGGACCAGATAGTACATGTGCACTGGGTGAGGAGAGCAGGTGTTTTGAAGATCACTGGTCTACCTAGTATGCACTTGCAAAACTTTCTTTCTCAAGTTTTATTGGAGGTGGTCACACCCCAGGGAAATACTATTATTTCCCAGCTTCTGGTACAGTTTGAAGTGGGTACCTGGCCAATGAGATATAAGCAGAAGTCACTGAATGGTGTCGCCAAGCACATGCATTAAAGGGGGATGCTTCCACTATCACTCACTTTTTCTCACCCTGCATCCATTTCCCCTTCTTCCTGCCTGGAAGGCAGATGTACCAACTGGAGCTCCAGCCGCCATCCTGAGAGCATCGAGAAGAGGGTCACTGGCATCAGGATGACCGAGCAGCAACCTAGGACCCTGAGTCCCCGGTGATTCTGTGAAATCAACCCCCTCGGAAGCTCCAGACTTCCTACAACTAAAATTTTTAGGCCACAGGAATACACAGCCTTATCTTGTTGGAGGCACTGCATTTTCTTTAACATGCAGCTGAGTGTAATCCTGAATGATGGATCTAGGACACCCATACACCAGAGGGCCATTCCGTGCCACACAGACTATAATCCTCGAGCAAGATTCTCCTCCAGAAGAGCAACCCGGACAGTCCTGCCCACTGACCAGATGAGGAAGCCAGAATTCCTGACTCAGCTCACTCCCATCACTCAGCCAGTTACCACACGCGCCAAGTCGGCCTCCTATTAACTCTCCAATCCATTCACTTCTCTCCATCCCACGACCCTCATCCGGGCCACCAATGTCTCTCTGCTGGATCACAAAAACTGCCTGCTCACTGGTCTTTCTTCTAGCTGAAAGGTGAAAGTAAAAGTTGCTCAGTTGTGTCCGACTCTTTGCAACCCCATGGACTGGAGCCCACCAGGCTCTTCTGTCCATGGGATTCTCCAGGCAAGAATACTGGAGTGGGTTGCTGTTCCCTTCTCCAGGGGATCTTCCCAACCCATGGATGGAACCCAAGTCTCCTGCATTGCAGGCAGATTCTTTNCTGTCCATGGGATTCTCCAGGCAAGAATACTGGAGTGGGTTGCTGTTCCCTTCTCCAGGGGATCTTCCCAACCCATGGATGGAACCCAAGTCTCCTGCATTGCAGGCAGATTCTTTACCATCTGAGCCACCAGGGAAGCTTCGTCCACTCAAGGCTTCCTTTAGCTCATATTCCACCAAGGAGGCAGAACCGTCTTTGGAAAATGGACATCTGCTTGTGTCATTCTTTTACTTAAAGGACTTCAGAAGCTGTCCGTTACCTTAAGGATAAAGTCCACGGTCCTGACTGTGGCTTGCAATCTAGTCCTGCCTCATTTCCAGGGTTTTCCTCATCACATGGGTTTTCCAGCCTCCTCTTGTACTGCTCCCTCTGCCTGGGACCCTGTTCCCCTCTTCTCCCTGAGAGTGAACCCTAGTCACCCCTCACGTCTCTGCACCAACGCCATTGCCTCACTGTGACCTTGGTGATTCTCTGGATAGTCCCCAGAGCCGCAGCCCTCACTGCCACTGTCACTGGTTGTCCCATAGGAGGTAATGAGGGGTGACAAAGAGGGTGGGTGAGATGATGGCCGAGGACAGCCCTGGAGAGAAGTTACAAGAAAAGGAAGAAAGCACATTGAACGCGGGCACACACCGTGTCATTTCTTGTTCTTGGCACTGTTCCCAGAATGTAGAAGGTGTTTGACCAACACTGACCAAAGGAATCAGCAAATAGAACTTGGTGATGGAGTCGGGAAATTCTGTCCAGGCCAGAGTGAGGGTTGAACCAGGTCTCACAACAAATCCAACCAGAGGTACTCCCGCCACGATGCAAAAGCCGTGATCCCAATGGAGCCCTTCTTTTCCATGAAGCCTGGGGCTCCCCTTCAGCACAGAAATGGGGAGCAGCCCTGCCTTCAGTTCATTGTTCGAAGCATCCTTTTTAAATAATCCAAGGGCTACAAGGTCTAACTTCCTATCGCCTCATTAAGCCTCCCCTGATCCCTCCAGGACTGTGGGTCTCCCTACTTCCTGCCTCAGAGAGAATTTCTTTGCTGACTCTCCCTGTTCTGCAGGATCCCCACCATGTGAGCTCGGAGGACCCCAGGCCTCAGCCTCCCATGAATGCACAAGCAATAGTCAGACCTCCACTTTATCTCCAGTGAATAATACGTTGTCTCTGAGTGATGCAGAGAACTGAAAGGCAGTGCTTGCCATGCAACCTTGTGAAATGTACCACATTCAAAACAAACCACTTGAAAACTCCCACTCACAGCTGACTGAACCAGGAAGAAATCAATTCAGTTTCTGTTTCATGAGCTTTAACTATAATATCGAATCTGTCATACACCATAAGCATATATGCTGAGAAGTCATGATGTAGTATCAGGGATGGGGGCCATCATGAAACCTCAAGGAGAAAAGCAGAGATAAGAAGGACTATTCCCTGTATATGTGTACAGCTGCTATGGAGAACAGTATGGAGGTTCCTCAAAAAACTGAAAACAGAGTTACCATATGTTCCAGCAATCCCACTCCTGGGCATATATCTGGGCAAAACTATAATTCAGAAAGATATACGTACCCTTGTGTCCACAGCAGCATTTTTAATGATAGCCAAGAGATGGTAACAACCCAAATGTCCATCAACAGATGAATGGGTAGAGAAGATGTCATATATACAATGGAATATCACTCAGCCATAAACAATGAAATAACGGCATTTGTAGCAACATGATTGTAACCAGAGATTATTATACTAAGTGAAGTAAGTCAGATAGAGAAAGACAAATATCATGTGATATCACGTATATGTGGAAGCTAAGAAACCTAGACTGCCACAGAGAGGAAGCANAGAATTTGGGTGGTACTTAGCTGTCACAGAAAGAGCACTGGAATGGGAATCAGCATTTGAGATTTCCAGTCCTGGTTTCAGCAGAATCAGCTTCGTGGCACTGGACTAGTCCCATCCCTTATCTTACCTTCAGTATCCTCATCCATGGACTAGGCACCTCCAGAACTGACATGCCAGAACACAGGAGGTGTTTAGCCAAGCTAAATGACTGAACCGATATAATTCTGAGACTCCCTTCCTCCAGATACTTACAAAGTTTTCCACACTGCTGGCACCCCACTGATCTCATTTGGATGATAATGGTCCCTCCAGCATCCTCCCTGCTTCTGACTTTCCCCACTTCCATTTGCCCAGAGATCTGACTGCAGCCTCTCAAACTTCATTATCTTGACCCACTTCTCAAGAACCCACAATAGCTGCCTGTGAGAATCCAGGTGCACAAGGCTTTAATAGCTGCCCGCCAAGCCCCACCCCCAACGCACCCGCCCACACACCTGGACTGGATTTCTTTCTCCCCTTGCAATCCAAGCCGGGTCTCTTCCTTCTGTGCCCTGCTCCAGACTTACCTTTTTAAGGAAGGCTGGCCAAACTACACCATCTATAACCACAGCCAGCACTACGTCCAGTCCCTTCAGTACTGAACGCCTCAGGTTATGTTATATTTATCTGTAGTTTCTTATATATATATATATCTCCTGGTGAGTAGAGGTATAATTTACCCCTAAAGCCCGACAACTACACAGAAAGGACTAAAGAAAACTCCCTTCATAAAGACCCCTCTCTCAGTCTTCCCACAGGTAAGGGAAGAAAGTTAAAAACATAATAACTTTATATATAGACATGAAAGCAACAGCTAAAAAGAGCCTCTGCTTTCACCTAGCCCAGCTTCCTCACTAGGGGAGACTGAGACCCAGGGAGGTTAAGCAGCTTGTTCAATGTCACACAGCTCATTCAGTAATCGGGAAGACCAAGACAATGTCTTGTGCACTGCGATCCTTTCGCCAGCTGACCGAAGTATCCAAACCAAGGGATCATTTTGACACCATGCAGCCAGCTGAACTGTTTGGTGGAGAACCCACACTCAAGGGCAGTGAAAAATCTGCACTTGCTACCCAGGAAAGAGATCTGATAACAAAAGGGAAAGCTCGGGTCTGAAGAACCAAAAAGGCTCCCTATTTCTGTCCCAAGAAACAATGTAACAGCCCTAGAATGAAATCCAGGGTACACTTTGGACTGAATTTTTGAGGTTTTGGTGGAGCTACTTCCTTGATGCCAGCCCACTTTGGCCATTTTTAGGTTGCTGCTGAGGGCGAGAGCACCAACACTAAGTGCCCTGGACAGAGCCCAGAACGCTCAGCCACTGAGAAGCAAGGCGTCCAGAGGCCTAGGGCCATGCCCCTGCCTCCTCCACCCCAGGGAGCGCCACTGCCCTCCCCGCTGGGGTCCCGCCATCAGTGCTGGTGTAAACATTCGCATCTCAGTTATTGGTACCACTGAGGAAGACCGGTGGTGTGGATAATGAAAAGTCATTTCTTTTTGGCTTTGGAAACCATGATAATGAATTTTTAGTGGCACCTAATTATGTTCTACTGAAGATAATATTAAAAAAGTGTTTGCATTCTCTGAGCACATATTAAGTGATAGGGAGGAACAGAAGTGGTTAGCTGGAAGAGGAACCAGATTTTGAATTAAAATTTCGTTATGGGGACCTGCCAATGACCAGAATATTCATTCAACAGCTGTGTGTCTGTGTGTGTGTCTGTGTGTGTGTGTGTCTGTGTGTGGACTTCTGCAGGAGGCACTCTGTTTGGTGCTGGGGAGAAGAGGGAAATTACAAACAAGAACAAGACACACTCTATCACAGTCTGGTGAGACAGGCAGAGGTAAACAACTCACTATGATTAAGACAGAATATAACTGCCAAATCAAGAAATTCAAGCAATTTGCTTTAGAAGCTCAAAGGAAAGAACAGATTTTTGGAGGGAGCAGAGAAGACTACTTAAGAGAGAGGCACTAAAAGTACATCTTGGAGGCAAATCCAGATTTCAGAGGGCCTGGGGTGGGAAGAGGGGTCACTGGTCTGAATGAGCATGGAGGCTGAGAAGATGTATGAGCAGTGCATGGAAGAGCGTGAGGAGGCAAGGGTGAGGAACAGCACTAGTTCTCCTCTCCCTACCCAGTGCTGTGAGAGGAGACCTGACTGATCTCCTCCTTTGAGCAAAACGAAATTCTGTAAACCCCCAAGATCTCTTTCAATGTTCTCCCTGCTCCACCATCATTTACTTCAACAAGATAGTTCTTGCTCATGCCCTACTAAAGCAAGTTCCTTTCCACTAGTTACTCCTTAGAGCTTTAAAAAGAAAAAAAAAAAAAAAATCACCCTGGGAAAAATTCCTCTCCCAGTCCACAGCAATCTATTTTCAACCTCAGACTTACTCAATCCAGGTCTAGCTTCCCTGGGATTCCCAGACCTGCAACTTTCCTTACAGGAGACTGTTATGTTTGAGACCTCTCTCTTAGCCATCAGCCCCGCTAAACCCTTCTAATTTGCTGCTGCTTTAAAACTGGGGAGGACAAAAGATGGAGAGGACGCCCTCTCTGCCTCTTTCCCTAGCTCTGCGGTTACGCTCAGCAATGATCCTACAAGCCTGGAATTTGAGGAATTTCCTGCCCTGTGCTCCCTGGAAGAGCTGAGAGAGACCTAGCAATTAGGCCTGGAGTTTCCACTCCTGCCTTCCTCCACCCAGATGAAGTACCCTGAGTGAAGAGCTCGCTCTAAGGGGGCCACGTGGAGCTCAGTCTGGGACGTCTCCATACCACAGGAACGTCATCCCGAGAGACACCCCCATTGCCACCGACTCCCTCAGTCCTTCCCAATCACCTAGAGTCCCTGCCAAAATGCTCTGCCTCCTTTCCTTGGCCCACCTTAAACTGCAGCCATAATAACACAGGACATATAGAGTTAATTCCTTCCTAAATCCATCCTGTTCTTCGGCAACTGTCCCAGGGTAACTCTGCTCCTTCTTCTTTTTTTTTTTTTTTTGCTTTCCCCCATCACAGGAGAGGAGTCAGGAGCCACACTTTGCCTCAGCAATTTTTCCTTCCCCTTCCAATCTGCCCCTCCCTGCCCTCCTCTCCCCCCTTTCCCCTTTGCCTGTATGTCATTATGTACTGANTTTTTTTTTTTTTTTGCTTTCCCCCATCACAGGAGAGGAGTCAGGAGCCACACTTTGCCTCAGCAATTTTTCCTTCCCCTTCCAATCTGCCCCTCCCTGCCCTCCTCTCCCCCCTTTCCCCTTTGCCTGTATGTCATTATGTACTGACTTATTTGATCTGTGCCCTTGTCCAATGTCCTTTTATAGGCTGAAGGTCTTAGCTCTGCTCCCAGGCAGCATGTCTGTCTCTGGAACTTTCAAAAGGCAAGGGTGGAGGCTCTGGGCCTCTACTTCTTTGTTCAAGTCAGAGACCTGGGAATGGGAATGGGGAAGATGGTCTCAAATCATTTATGTAAACCTTATGTAACTTCTTTGCTGCAGCAGCCAGAACTGCTGAAGCAAATTTCTCTTCCTAATCATGTTTTGTTCAGGCTAATATTAAAATGGATTCATATTCCCTTGTCACACATCAATCGATGGCTGGATACCAGGTGCTGGGGCAAAAGCAGCCTGGGATTTAAACACTGGCTACAAATAGTTCTCAAGCTGCCCCATCTACCAGCATCAGCGTGGCCTCCTGGGAAGGCAGGCATTTATGTGGGTTCCTGTCCTCTTTTTGCACTTCTTTTTGTCTAGGTGTCCAGCTTTGTGGCTTCTTCCTCATTCTAGTCTTCTCATTCGTGACACTCCGTCAGCAATGCCCCATACCACCCTGCTTTCAGCGTTCCTCAATCCAAAGGACATTTCTGAATCTTTAATGCCCGTAAGTCCTGGAGAAGTTACGATCAGTTGGAACTTTGCTTCCCCACCTCCACCTCTTTCCATGTAGCACACACCCGCTCAGTTTCCATTCCCAGGTGGGCAGCCGTCTCTCTTCATCCTAGCTGCAGGACAACCCTGCCGTGTGGCCGCCCGCCTGCCCACAGATCTCTCCTAGGGTTTCACGGTGTAAGCTCCCCTGGTCCCACCCAGCGCCTATACC
>SJYV01023749.1:1540548-1585703 GCA_006410875.1 Neotragus pygmaeus
CGCTCTCAGAACTGATTAAGTCCAGGAACAGCAGTGTAGCCCTCTGGGGCCTGAGATTTCAAGGCCTGGATTTTCTTTCCACTCATCCCGACTCTAACTCTTGACAATTCTCAACCAGATGACATTAAAACGGTAGTTTCCAGTTTCTCTTTCCTTCCCAATATGCTGAGTTCTTCTCAGCATATTCTAGTAGCCTCAGAAGGAAAAGACTCTCTTAAAAAGGAAATCAAAGCTATTCCAATACTTCAGTGGGAATGCTCACTATCTCCAGATTCCCTTCAACCCCCAAGATATTTGCCTTTTGAGGTTGAGAGTTGCTAGTTGCCAATTCCCCCCTCCCCACCCCTCACATTCCCTTCAAACAAAGCTTTTCTGTCAGGTTTTTGACCCTGATGAAGATTTTTAACTGGAATCTTTTTTTTTTTTCCTTTCCTCCCTTTCTCTCTAATTCTGAAGGATCTTTTGTCTTTTGAGCAAAAGAACTGAGAGACTGGGAGGGCTGCTTTTTTTTTTTCCCTCTTGTAAGTAATTGGGAAAGAGTTTAAAAAAAAAAGAAGAAGAAGAAGAAGAGAAGGTAGGGGAAAAAAACAATGTAAAGCTATTTTCTTTCTTAAAATAATTATTTTAATAGAAACAAAAGAGAAAGATCTTGAAAGGTGTGAAAAGAACTTTGAAGAGAAAAGGACCCTGGAACAGTAACAGAGAAAAGGACCCTGGAACGGTTAACAGAAAAGGAGGGAGGGCTGGAGAGGAACATGAGAAAAAAGAGCTTAAAAGGGACTTAAGCGATGCACGCGCCGAAGGGGGAAAGGAGGAATATGACGAGTGACTGGAGGTGCTCATTTCAGGACTGTGTACTCGCTGGACAGTTTCTCCACCTCATAGGTAATAGAAAGAACCAGAAGCCCACCCTGAGGCCATAAAGAGAACTCTCCTCTCCTTGCATACCGTGTACTTACCAGTGCCTAGCATATAGTAAATGCTCAGTAAATGCAGGGCTGAACAAAACAAGTTGGTTATGGGTGATTGTTTTTTGTTGCTTGTGTCTGTGCTTTCTTCTTCCTCCAGGACTCAATGAAAGGTTGACTGGGAAAAAAAGGGCTAGCCTCACATGATAGAGATCAGGTTGCACCAAGCTCAGAAGCAGAGATCACGATTTGTCAACCTCTCCTTGTCTCACCCTACTACCTTCCCCGGACTTAGTTCTCACCCTCTTCTGGCTGGGCGTCACGCATCCAATGAAACGCTATCAGCTCTCCATTACTCGCATATAGGCTTCTCACTCTGGGGATTATCCATGGAAAAATCTTAATCCCAGGCAGGTTGATTCCTTTTGCCACCCAGAATGTCTCGGTTGTCAGTCTTGGTGTGAGCAGGGAATTAGAAACTCATTTAAACAGCCGTCCAAGTCAACTCTAATAAGCAAAGTAAATCTGATTATTATCATCATGAGCACCACCATGATGCATCCCAAAGTTAAAAAAATAAAAAAAGGTTAAAAAGAAACAGTGGCTGAGTATTATCTCTGTCAAGGCTCTCCCTCTACTGGGTCAATTGGGAGTTAACTGTATTTACAGACGGACTTTAATCTGGGGGACTCAGCTCTCCACAGCCTCTGCTCCATCTTTATAGCACCTCTAAAAGGAAGATTACAGACAACTTATATTATTTGTTACTTAAAATAGTAGCTGACATTTCAGTAGCTGCTAGCTTATTGTGTGCCAGGCACTATGCTATACGTTTTATATATTTTAATTCATTTCATTTATTCATTACAGAAAAAACTCGAGGCAGCACACACAGGGTCAATTATGCAAACAATAAATTGGGACTTCCCTGGTGGTCCAGTGGCTAAGACTCAGCATTCCCAATGCAGGGGGCCCAGGTTCGATCCCTGGTCAGGGAACTAGATCCCACATGCCACAACTAAGAGTTCCCACAATGCAACTAAGATCCGGTGCAGCCAAATAATAAGTAAATATTTCTTTTAAAAAAACAGTAAATGAAGAGATGACATGAGACACTGTGCGCAGATGGTGGTGCTTAGGCAAACAGGGAAAGAGAGTAAGCACTGGAGAAATAAACTGAGGGACAGGTAAAGTTATATACTAAATATCTGCCACAAGATCCTCAGTCCCTCATCAGAGAGGACCTGCAAGATTAGCCTTGAGCTTCCAAGCAGCATGTGCAGAGGAAAACATTCAGAATTAGCGATGCAATTTACAGTACCCATAAGATAAACACTAACTGGTACCTTAGGAAAAGTACCACTACAGAACTTTCTTCTGTGGATCCCCATACAAGGTTCACTGTGATGTGTAGAACCATGTCCTGGGTAACGTCCCTACCATAAATAAAATAAGGAATTGCACAGGGCTACCCCTTAGAACATTCCTCAGTGAGGGCTGATGGCACAGTGCCAGAGGCTCAGCTCAGTAAAAGCAATTCTTCGAGGGGCCCAAACCGTTCAGTTTCAGTTTGCCACTCTGTCGGGCTGGCTTAGTCTAAGGATAAAATTGAGAGTATCTGGAGGAATGGACTGGAGGTGGGTGATAACAGTGGGCGGCGGGGTGGGGGAAGGCTGTAGATATAAAACAGGACTCTTGCAACTTAGCTACTTTGGCCTTCAGTTCAGAACTGCATCCCGAGATGAGAGGAAGGAAAGAACATCACAGCCTTCTCTGATATCCAGGATTTCTTGGGAGGCATCTGAAGGTAGGGGAAGGCAGAACTCAAAAGATTATTTCCCTAAGGAGACAGGGCAAGGGGCCAGCCAGCTGTTGTGATGTCTAGGGTGGGAGTGAGGTGACTGAGTGAGACTCATTTAAAATACAAAAAAGTACTTTGGCATTTTCTTTCTTTTTTATTTCTGCCGAGTATACCTAACCCTCAAAATATCAGCTTAGCTTTTGGCCATCTTGAAGCTTGGGGAGATTAAGCCTGCTGGGAAAAAAAATCCTAAGGAGCATTCAAAAAGGAATTAGAGGTAGAATTAAATACAGTTAAACAGCCCCAGCAAAGCTCCCAGACTTCCCCCTCTGAAAGAAGAGCCCAGGCACCCCAGCATTTCAGAGACCCAGAAGGTGACAGTCAGCACAGAGGTCAGCCTCGAAGTCTTCCAAGGGAAGAAAGCCTGCAACTTAATTGTCCATCTAGCAATTTAGCATCCACAAGTTCTTCTATCTGTCCAAAGCGGTTTTTTTTTTTTGCTATTTTTCCCTACAAAGACTGTATTTTTCCTAACAGTGGAGGACAGAAAGCTTGTCCAGCCTTGGTCCAGGGAGCTGGCACTGGAGTGAGAGGGGAAGTCCCCAGTTAAAGGGAAAAAGGTTGGAAGGAGGATTGGGGCTCCCTAGCTGCTGCTTGGAAATCCTCTTGGTGAGTGAGGACAAGGATAAAGGCGGGGGAGAAGGAGAGGTAGAGCAAGCTGGCATCTCAGGCCAAGTCCCCCGACAATGGGCAGGAGTCTGGAACCTGCAGCTTGTTACTTAATTATCTCTGAATGGTTTTTGTTCCTGGCTTTAAACATTTACCCCTATTGGGTTTTCACGGCTTCACAAGCTCTCTATCTCCTTTTCTTTGCCGTTGCCATGGCAACGACTCCAGGCGTACAACTGCTCTCTGATTTTAAATAAAAGTTGAGGTTTCTCTCTCTCTCTTCCCTCCCCGCCCCTCCCTCCTTCTCTCTCTTAGGATGGATGAGGTTTCTCTCATCCCCTCCCTTCCTTTCACCTTCCTCTCTGCTCTGCTCTCCCCCCACCCGACTTGGTTTCCTTATCATCACCTCATTCTCTCTTTTCCTCCTTCCACCTGCCTCTTCTCTAAGCCCTCTCCCCTGTCATTGGGCTTCCTAGATGGCCCTAATCCCCTGGTTGCCATGACAGCAAGACAAGGCCCTTTAGGAGAGACAGGGGCAGAGGTCGAAGGATAAGGGAAGTTGGTGGGGGGCGGGGAGGTGATCTGTTGGTAGTCCCAGGATCAGTGTTACCCAAGATTCTCTGGGGACCACCACCTTCCTCTATGGGCCTCAACTCTTCTAGCAATTAATGGGCAATAGATTCCTTATCTATTCCCTACCCCACCCCCCAGGCACCAAGAAAGGACTTCTTGATCTGTGCAATTGGGAATGGTGGGGGAGGAGACAGGGAGGTCTGTGGAGATAAAGCAGTAGTTTTCCAAACTGCTGGGTGGCACACGCGCGCGCGTGTGTGTGTCTGTGTGTGTGTGTGTGTGTGTGTTGCATGGGGGGCAGGGCAGGGTGAAGGCAGAACTTCAAGTATCTGCTCTGGGGCAGTGAGTCACTTATACTCCTGAGTCTTGGTTTTCATTGGCAACTTTCAAGGGCTGGATTAAATCTTTGATTTTTCTGTACTTTAAGGTGCCCAAGGACATCAGAGAAGTCTCAGCAGCTATAGCTGGTGGGGGTAGGGGCCAGGGTGAAGAGGCGGGTATTTGAGGGAAGAGGGAGGTGAATCAGGTGCCTGAGACCCAAAAGAGCTAGTCCACGGCCTGGCACCACAGGGTTCTGCTTTTATCTGCTCAAGGCAGAGGTGGGGTAGATCTCCCAGAAATCCTCATCACATGTTTCTAAAGTCAGGGCCTCCACTCACTCCCCATGAACAGACTGTCCAAGTGGCTGCCTTTGCCAGCTACCCGGTCATTCCCTGGCCCCTCTGTTGGTAAGTCATGGTTTAAATGGAGACTTAATCATTCCTAAAATTGTCTAGAGACTGAAATATTCTACTTACTCCTCAACAACATAAACCATTCTCTCTTAATTGTATGTACAGGTCAAGGTTAAATACTTGGGTAAAGGGAGAAATAAACAACAATCTGGCATTTTAGAGAAAGCTATGGATTGGGGGTCAGAAGACTTGATTTCCGGGGCTTCCCTGGTAGCTCAGCTGGCAAAGAATCTACCTGCAATGCAGGAGATCCCGGTTCAATTTCTGAGTTGGGAAGATCCCTTGCAGAAGGGATAGGCTACCCACTCCAGTATTCTTGGGCTTCCCCAGTGGCTGAGATGCTAAAGAATCTGCCTGCAATTCAGGAGACATGTGTTTGATCCCTGGGTTGGGAAGAACCCCTGGAGAAGGGAATGGCTACCCATTCCAGTCTTCTGGCCTGGAGAATTTCATGAACAGAGGAGCCTGGCAGGCTACAGTCCATGGGTCACAGAGTCAGACACGACTGAGCAGCTTTCACTTTCACTTTTTCTCGGGGTGATTTTTTCCCCGGGGGCACTTGAAAATGTAAAGAGACATCTTTTATTGTCACACCAGTGAATGGAGAGTGTGTTGCTATTGGCTTTAGTGAGTAGAAGCCAGTGACGTTGCTAGACATCCTACAGTACACAACAGCACCCCCTCTCCCTGCATGCACGTGCACACAAACACACCCACACATGCAAACACACCAAACATTAGCTGTATCTATCTCAATCAATTCATTTTCCCATTCAGAGCATCAGTGTCCTCATTCATAGATTAGTACCTTATACTCAATGATTTAGGTCACACGCATTTCCTGAGTGCCCATGTCAGGCATCTTTCTAGGCACAGAGGGTGGAGCAGGTGCAAGATCAAGAGAGAAGGTCCCCTTGTCCCTGAGACTTTTCATTAACTTATCTTCACAACTTGAAATGAAATTGCACAAGGTCCCACAGAAAATCGGGAAGGAAGCTAGAATCTGAACCCAGGTCTTCAGACTACAAATCCAAGGGCTCTTCTCATCACTCCACACCTCAAAATATTAGGATTCAATTCAGCAATAAGAGCTACCACATACCACTTAAAGCATCTCAGATACCTCTTCGGAGCATTCTACACAGATTATTTAATTCAATCTTTATCACCACTCCACTAAGCAGATGCTGCTATTCTTCTATACCAAAGTAAAGGGACTTGCACAGGGTCACGATAGTAGCAGGTTCTGGATCTGAACCCAAGCAGTCTGAACTCCAGATCCTACCCTTTTGCTCAGAAGCTCAAGAGTACTTCCGGGGCATCCTCTGCATCATCTGTCAGTGCCAAGTCACTTCAGTCGTGTCCAACTCTTTACAACACTATGGGCTGTAACTTGCCAGGCCCCTCTGTCCATAGGGATTCTCCAGGCAAGAATACTGGAGTGGGTTGCTATGCCCCCCTCCAGGGGATCTTCCTGATCCAGGGATTGAACCCATGTCTCTTATGTCTCCTGCATTGGCAGGCGGGTTCTTTACCACTAGTACCACCTGGTAAGTTAGTGACTCCTTGTTTTATAGATGAAAAAACCAAGGCTCCAAAATAGCATATCACTTGCCCAAGAAGAGTCAGGATGAAAATCCAGGTCACCCAATCTAAGATCAGCTCAAATATACCCTTGAGCTCTCAATGTCTATAGTCCTGTTGGGGGAAGACAGTGGGAGGTGCATTATAAGAAACAAAGTCAGAAAGGGAAAGAGGACGTGGAAAAGTGGGAGAAACACCTAGTGGTCAGGAGGAAGGAAAGAGCTGCCTCCAGATGGTGAAGGAGATAGCAGAGGAGGGGAAGGGGAGGGAGAGCGCTCAGAAAGAAGCAAGATGCTGAGCACACAGGGAGGGGCCAGGCTAGGAGAGGAGGAGGCCCTGGTGGCTCAGAGGGTGAAGAGTCTGCCTGCAGTGCAGGAGACGTGGGTCCAATCCCTGGGTCAGAAAGACTCCCTGGAGAAGGGAATGGGTACCCACTCCAGTATTCTTGCTTGGAAAATCCTATGGCCAGGGAAGCTTGGCGGGCTACGATCCATGGGGTCGCAAAGAGTCAGACACTACTGAGTAACTAACACTTTTCTGAAACCTCGGGTGGGCTTCTCTCCGTGCCTCGCCACCTATCAGCTGACTAGGCTGTCAAGATATCCAGACCCTTTAAACAACCCTGTCCCTCTGGCCAGGGAACAAGAAGAACTTAGAATCTGTGACCCGCCCCCCGCAAATCCCCAACCCCGGTATCCAGGGGCTTCACTTGCTGCTTTTCCTAACAACCAGCCCCAGCCCGGAGGGAGGGGGCAAGAAGAAAGCACAGGCCTTAGACCGAAGCACCCAACACAGAACGCAGCACACGGGAGGCGCCGGGACTTGCCAGGCTCCCTCCCAGCTTCCCAGTTCCTCCTGGAGATTCTTCCAGGCTCAGCTCCTCTCTTCAAATCCATTTTGCAAATGAGGAAAACAGGCCCAGAAGCTTCTCTGGGGGCCCTGACCCTCACTGAGAAGGCCCGGGCATGACTTATGAAAGAGGCTGGGGTTTGTTGTTTGTTATTTTTGTTTTGTTTTGAACAAAACAGAATCCAGGGCCTTGGGGAACTTGCAATCTGGTAGAAAACTGAAAGGTCAGTGCTTTAAAACTGAGTATAAACTAAGCCTGTGAAATGAGATAAAGGGAAGGTTAGTCAGAAAAGGCCCTTGGAGGAGGTAACCCTTTTGAGAATCAGATGCAGGAGGTGGAGGGTGAGGATGGAGAAGCTTACACAGCGCAGGCCTTAGGTCTTTACAGACTGAAATTCCTGGGCTCTCGCTCCTAGGAAAGGGCCCTGGTTTTCATTTTTTCCCTTCCCCCCACAGCTCAGCTCTGGTCGGCCTCTGAGATGATTAAAACCAAAAGAATTTTAAATGCCTGGAATTCACTTTTCACCACTGATGCCATTTGCTTATTTTCTCTCTCTCCCCTCCCTTCTTATAATTTCTTCTCTTGGGAGAGCTATCTGTTTGCCTCACTCTTTTCTTCTGGCTGAGTTTGCTCTGCGATGATCCCCAGTACCCACCAGATGACTTTGTTTTCATTGCGGGGAGGAGGAGAGAGGGGGTAGGGTGTCTCAGGCAGAAGGGAGGGAGGAGGGAAGGGTGGAGGGGCCTTGATCTTGCTGGCGAAAGTTCCCAGAAAAAGAAAGAAGAAATAGCTCTCAGGGAAAGAAATCCGCCAAATGTTTATGTTCCCACAAGACTCTGCGAAACCTTTTCACAGACCAAAGCTGAAGTTGAGGGTGAGATCAGAGCACGTTTCTTAAGGAACAAACTCATATCAACAGGCATACGCGAGCACCCACATCCTTGATCCAGAGTCCCCAAATCTTCCTAGAGCAGGCTGGATCATCTCCATTCCCAGGACAGCAGACTCTGTGTGTGTGTGTGTGTGTGTGTGTGTGTGTGGCTGGATCATCTCCATTCCCAGGACAGCAGACTGTGTGTGTGTGTGTGTGTGTGTGTGNCCAGGAGACACAGGTTCAATCCCTGGGTCGGGAAGATCCCCTGGAGCAGGGCAGGCAACCCACTCCAGTGTTCTTGCCTGGATAATCCCATGGACAGAGGAGCCTGGCAGGCTACAGTCCATAGGGTCACACAGAGTCAGACATGACTAAAGCAACTTAGCACACACGTGTATGACTGAATCACTTTGCTGTTAGTACAGCAGAAACTAACACACCATTGTAAACCAACTATACTTCAATAAAATAAATTTAAAAGTAAAAGAAAGATGGTTCCCTCCCCACCATGAGTCAGAAAAGAAACCCTGAATTCTGACTTTCCAGTTACCATTCCCTTAAGCTCTCTTCATGTTTGATTATGGTGTGAGAGCATGGAAGCAGTGGGCAAACGTCCACTGGTCAAGCTACTTACAGATGAGCAAGATGATCTGGGTTCGCAGAAGGTGTTTCACATCCTAAGGGCAGTTGGTTCTTCTTTTGTGGCCCCCTGGTAAACAGGCACATTCTGACTAGAAAAACTGGACTCATTGTGTCACTTACCCAGCAAGCTCTGAGTGCCCACTACACGCCCAAGACTCCCTGTGCTGGGGTGTGATGAGCAGACAAAACAGCCCCATCTTCCTGAAGCCTATGTTATAACTGGGGAAGCAGAAAAGCCAGTAAAGCAATAAATGTGACTGTAGAGGAGCTGATGCTAAAGAAACTCGTGTCGCCTCTTCTGAAGATGACATAAAAAGTGCAGATTCCAGTAGCAGCCCAGTAGTNCCATCTTCCTGAAGCCTATGTTATAACTGGGGAAGCAGAAAAGCCAGTAAAGCAATAAATGTGACTGTAGAGGAGCTGATGCTAAAGAAACTCGTGTCGCCTCTTCTGAAGATGACATAAAAAGTGCAGATTCCAGTAGCAGCCCAGTAGTAGACTGGGCTGAACTTCTGGTAAGAGTCCCCGCCTGTATCTAAATAAGGAAAGCAGCATCAGAGATCCTCCAAGGTCCAGGGGAAAGTGCATTCTAGGCTTCCCAGGAGAAGGATCTGACAAAGCTTCA
Organism: Neotragus pygmaeus; assembly: GCA_006410875.1. NCBI lineage: Eukaryota > Metazoa > Chordata > Mammalia > Artiodactyla > Bovidae > Neotragus > Neotragus pygmaeus. The sequence continues at coordinate 1,549,809 of SJYV01023749.1, forward strand.
GCCAACTGCATGGGCACTGGCCGCATCCGGGGCCCCAGTGCAGAGGAGCAAAGAAACGATGCCCATAAGACTCTTTCTAGACTCCCATCTTTGCGCTTCTGTCACTTTTTAAAATGTCTTCAACCAGGAGAGTTTTCTGAACTAAAAGTTACCGAAGGAGCTTATGATGGTTCTATAGTGTTTTAGAGAAAACTCTTGAGAGTCCCTTGGAAAGCAAGGAGATTGAACCAGTCAATCCTAAAGGAAATCAACCCTGAATATTCATTTGAAGGACTAATGCTGAAACTCCAATACTTTGGCCACCTGATGGGAAGAGCTGACTCATTGGAAAAGACCCTGATCTAGGAAAGATTGAGGGCAAGAGGAGAAGGGGGCAACAGAGGATTAGATGGTTGGATGGCATCACTGACTCAGTGGATGTGAGTTTAGCTTAGTGAAGGATCAGGAAGCCTGCTGTGCTGCAGTTCTTGGGATCGCAAAGCATTGAACTCGACTTATCGAATGAACAACAACAGATGGGTTTCTAATTAGAGTTTCAAAAAAAAAAAAATCCAAAGCCCTTTTCACACACCAGTTCTTTTCCAAGGCTTTCTCTGCCCCAAGCTCCCCTCTCTCCGTGCTCTGGCCCTCAGATGACACATTATCCATCCCATTCTTCTGTCGGTAGCAAATACCCATTCACACCTGAGCTTCTCCAAAGAGCAGAGGCCTGCACTTACTCCACCTGGGAGGCATTTGCTTTTGGTTTTAAACAATAACCGTACTCAGTCATTCAGTTGAGTTGACTCTGTGATTCCATGGCCTGCAGCCCACCAGGCTCCTCTGTCCACAGAATTTTCCAGGCGAGAATACTGGAGTGGGTTGCCACTTCCTACTCCAGGGGATCTTCCCAACTCAAGGATCAAACGAGCATCTCTTGCATCTCCTGCATTGGCAGACAAATTCTTTACCACTAGCACCACCTTTGGTTTTAAAGGAGAATACATTTCCTGTTTCTGAGTTTGAGGTGTGAAGGACATTTCCTGTTCATCTCTACAGCTCATGTGATAACAAAACCCTCCTTCCATCCCTCAACTCTGTCACCCATGCAACTGACAGCTCCCTCCTGAGTTGCTGCTCAAAAGCTTCTGGTAACATCCACAGCTCTGGTTCTAGAGCTAAATTAGCTGGAGGATTCAGGGTTGGAGGGGGGAGTGTAAATGCATAAAGAAGGGCAAGTGTGGCCAGCAAGGGGGTGTGGAGACTTGGCAGAGCCAGTCAGGGCTCAGAAGCATCCTTCTGCTCTATCACCTTGCTTCACAAAACAATGTGAGTTTCGCTTCAAATATGTCAGACTCTGAAAGCACAGCACCATCTTGAGGACCCAGAAAATGATGGACAAGCACACCAGTCTAAAGTTTTAGTGATGCTGGTGCCATTGCACTCCACCATCATGCTGCTCACTCAAACAGAAGGCCATCGGGAAGTCCCAAGTCTCCATCATCCTCAAATCTAGCACCTAAAGCCAAGTTCTGTACTATGGTGGAGACTCCCAGTGGTCGTTAGATCCATTCTCCCCTTCATACGCATGAATAGGATGCTGCAGCTGGACAGATGGGTGCCCAGGGAATGACTTAACCTTTCCCAGCCTGGGAAGCCAGGTGTGGCCAAGTCACTAAGTCTTACCCATGAGATGTAAAAGAGGCTATGTGACAACCCTGGGTGGTTCCCAGAGGAAGGTGTATACCCTCTCCTTCACCTCAACTCCGTTCCTGCCATCCAGGATGAGTTTGCAGTGATAAAACATTTGGATCAGACAGTGGAGGCCAGAGCAGAGCTACAAGATAGCAGGAACCTGGGTTTTCAACCCTGTGGAGCCCCTGACCTGGACTATTGCTCAACCAAGAGCATGTACCTCTAACCCATTTATTTTGGATCGCATGACAGCAGCGGAACCTCTTTCTACACGCATCCAATGCGTTCTTTCACTTGCCCACGTGACCAGTGAATCTGTCATCCACCCCATTCATCACCCCAAACGTGCTGGCCTTCTGCCCTCTCCATGGCCCTTCACCAGAGAATTCTGCTCCCCTCTAGAAGGGAGATTCATGAAGTCAACATCACTGAATATTGTTCAGAAGCCACAGAGTCCAATGTTGGCTCTTTTATAAATTTTTTATCTCAAAAATTACAGTTGAACTGAAGTGGACGAACCTAGAGTCGGTTACACAGAGTGAAGTAAGAGAGAGAAAAACAAATATCGTATATTAACGCATATATACAGAATTTAGAAAAATGGTAATGATGAACCTATCTGCAGCACAGGAAGAGAGATGCAGATGTAGGGAATGGACTTGTGGATGCAGTGGGGGAAGGAGAGGGTGGGACAAACTGAGAGAGTAAGACCAACATACATACACTACCGGTGTAAAATGGAGAGCTAGTGGGAAGCTGCTGCTTAGCACAGGGAGCTCAGCTTGGTGCTCTGTGATGACCTAGAGGGGTGGGAGGGAGGCTCAAGAGGGAAGAGATGCATAAGTACTTATGGTGATTCCTCCCAAGTGGCCCAGTGATAAAGAATCTTCCTGCCAATGCAGGAGATGCAACAGATGCGGGTTTGACTCCTGGGTTGGGAAGATCCCTTGAAGTAGGAAATGGCAACCCACTCCAGTATTCTTGCCTGAAAAATTCCACGAACAGACTAGCCTGGCAGGCTGCAGTCCACGGGGTCACAGAGTCGAATACGACTGGTAGATCAAGCATGCACGCATGGCTGTTTCACCTTACTGTAAGGGAAAAACCAACACGACACTGAAGAGCAATGATCTTCCAATTAAAAAAAGTAACACTGTATACCTAGGGGGGAATATTCCAAGGTTTGAATGATGGGAACCAGTTTTTAACATTTTTAACTAACTCTATGCGGGTCAAACAAAAACACGTGGGATGGCACTCAGCCTGCAAGTAAATGCCCATTTGCAACCTCTGCGAGCCATTAAGGACCCCCAACCACCCAACTGGTTTAAGGAAAAACACTTCCTGAACTGTCACTGGCCAGACAACAATCTTGACAGTCTTGCACTTTGTGTGGTGTTTTCTCACACCACGTTGGCCGTATCCACAGAGACTCACAAAACCCAGTCCATTAACATCAGCCTTCTTTTCTCCCTCCATCGGTTCCTTCGGATGTCACCTGGGCTAAGAGGAATCCTCAAACACCAGCCTGCACCTTCAAAGGACCCCTTGGGTAGTCATGATGGTGGTTTGAATGGTGTCCCTCCAAATTCATGTCCATTCAGAACCTCAGAATGTGACCTGATTTGGAAATAGAACCTTTGCAGATGGAATTGAAACGAAGCAGAACCTTATAGTGACCCCACCTCCGCATGTCTTCTGTCTGTGGAAAAGGTTAGTCAAAGAACAAGTTTAATCAGAGAAATGAGAAATGCAGAAACAAAGGAAAACAAAGAAGACCAAATAATAATAATGTAGTCATTAAGCAAAGTCAAGGACCTTTAGTTCTTGCTCAAGGGCTGTAGATGATATTCTGAGCCACATCCTGTGAGCTGTCTTATAGATAGATACTGAAACCCCAGGTGGAGAAGCTGACTATGTGATGACCCGACTGTACCCAGGACATGAGCTGCCACAACTCTAAGAATTGGCCTCAGAGAAATGGGAACAAATGGACCCTGAAACTGAAGATTAACTGTTCCTAAAACAATCAAGATGACATTGGCCAGGCCACCGATAATCAATTTGATTACTGTCAGAGCTGACTGTGCTGTTCCTACATCTATCCCCCTCCTTCTGTCTATAAAAGTTCTTGCCCCACTGGTTGCTAGTGGGAAGTGGGGGGAGTCAGCCCTTGGACAGAGGTCCACCCTCCNGATAATCAATTTGATTACTGTCAGAGCTGACTGTGCTGTTCCTACATCTATCCCCCTCCTTCTGTCTATAAAAGTTCTTGCCCCACTGGTTGCTAGTGGGAAGTGGGGGGAGTCAGCCCTTGGACAGAGGTCCACCCTCCCCACCAGTTGCTGGCATCTGAAATAAAGCAAACTTCCCTTTCCACCAACCTAACCTGTTTGTTAGCTTTTGAGCGGTGAGCCAGACCCACACACACCTTAGAGTAACAGAATGAATGTAAAAATTGAGATGGGATCATAGTGGATTAGAGTGGCCCCAAATCCAGTGAGTCTGTCCTTACAGAAGACAGAAAAGGACAGATGGAGGCACAGACCAGAGGGCATGGAGATGACGGCAGGGATTAGAGCGATGCTGCACAAGGTAAGGAACACCTGCAGACAAAACAGAGACTGAGCAGAGGAGGAAGGAGCCAAGCTTCAGGGGAAGCATGGTCCTGCAGCAACATCCTGATGGACAGCTGCAGAATTCATGTTTTTCTCCAAGATATTTAAGCCAAACAGTAGTATGTCTTTCAAAACAGATCCTTGAACTTAGAGGGAAAAACAGGTTTACAACTGACTAGAGAACCTTGAGGGCTTTCCAGGTAGCGCTAGTGTAAAGAACCCACCTGCCAATGCAAGAGACATAAGAGATGTGGGTTCAATCCCTGGGTCAGGAAGATCCCCTGGAGGAAGGCACGGCAACCCACACCAGTATTCGCGCCTGGAGAATCCCATGGACAGAGGAGCCTGGCAGGCTACAGTCCATAGAGTTGCACAGAGTCAGACATGACTGAAGTAAGTTAGCACACATCCAGGCATGCACAGGACCTTACAGTCAAAGAAGTGGGATCAAGCTGTTGCAGCCTACCCCTCCCCTGCCACAGTTCTGGACAAGGGACAGAAAGCTTGGCACACACCCCTCAACCCTGCTGGGTGTCCATTGACCTTCATACATGCACTTGAGAGGGGTCAGGAGACATAGAAAAGAGCGTTGCTGCAAAAGGCCCCCCACCCCCATACCAAATAACAGCATAGAAGAGGTTACCCAACAGCGCTGCTCCTGGCTCCAGCTGATTTCAGTCAATAATCCAGTGCAAGAAATTTCCAGAGTTCCCGTTAACCAAGCTACTCTTCTTAAAAAAAAATGGGATTGACTATTTGCATAAGAGTAGGGAGAAAAATGGAACTTAGAGCTGAGGCCTTGGAAATGATTTTGACTTTGCCAAAGTCAATAATGATACAGTCACTTAGTTATCCAGGAGCTGGAGGAAGGACTTCCTTGGTGGTCCAGTGGTTGAGACTCTGCCTTGCAATGCAGGGTACATGGGTTCAATCCCTGGTCTGGGAACTAAGATCCCACATGCCACAGAGTAACTAAGTCCTCGCAGGACAGCTACTAAGCCCACTCATTCTGGAGCCCTCATGCCACAGCTAGAGACTCAGTACGTTGCAGTGAAAGATCCCACATAACTAAGACCTGATGCAGCAAATAAATAACTTTTTTTTTTTAAGAGAGAGAGTTGGAGAAAAAAATAGGTGGAAATGGTGTGTGTGTGTGACAGAGAGAGAGACAGAGAGAAAGAAGGAGGGAGGAAAGGAAGGAACATGTGTATTTGCCGTTCCTTTCCCTGGTGGCTCAGATGGGAAAGAATCTGCCTGCAATGCAGGAGTACCGGGTTCAATCCCTGGGTTGGGAAGATCCCCTGGAGAAGGGAACGGCAACCCACTCCAGTATTCTTGCCNATTATTTTCAGGTGTACAAAATAATGATTTGATACTTATATACATTGCAAGAGAAGCACTCATGAATCTAGATCCCATCCATCACCATGCATAGTTACAAAATTTTTTTCTTGTGATGAAGCCTTTCAAGTTGACTCTTAGCAGCTTTCAAATATATAATATCATGTTACTAACTATAGTCACTGTGCTGTACATCACATCTCTATAACTTGCTTACTTCTCTTTGGTTAACTTTTTAGTAGTTATAGAGTTTGTAATAAGTATGGGTAAGTAAAATAAACTAAAAAGAAAGTTTAAGATATAAGGGGACATATATGACTTTGCTACTAGAAGGGATATCTAGGAATAACAAAGAAGATAATTTTGAGATACAAATTATTCTGTGACATGAAGTTAAATAATGTCGGTAATGTAGGAATATTTGTATTAAGGTGTAAATACCTTCATTCCTGCATTGTATAGTGGTGAATTAGGACAGTGATAAACTTGACCTTAATGTAACAATATTAATTCTGTTAAAGGCAAGGCTTAGCAACTGGTGTTACCCTTCTGCCTTTTAACAAGATGCCTGGGATACTACCTGAGGCCAGTATCTGACTTCAGCACAGATCTGTCCTTTGTGCTGCGAGATATGTCTTTCACAGGGCAGTTGTAAGAATGCATTGAAAAATTGTATTTCTTTCAATCCTTTGTGGGAATATTACAAAGAATGATCAGCTTTTTATGAGAGAATTCTTAAAACCTAATGACAATAGTAATGTAAGATGTTCACAAAGGAGCACCTGGGTGCACAGTATACTGGAAGCCTGTGATACCTTTGTAACTTTTCTATAAATCTAAAACTAGTCTGAAAGGTGTGTTTTAATTAAAATAGCCTAATGATTTGGTCATAACTGAGTTCAGTAATAAATTCTTTTGCAAAAGCCAGTATATTTTGTTCTACCTTAACTGGAAGAAAATCAGTTGACGTTCTTCTCTTTATTCCTTTTCTAGGATTCAAGATGACCAACGAAGAACCTCTTCCCAAAAAGGTTTGCTTTCTCAGCAGTTTTTAAGCACTTTATTTGAATAATAGAGTTGAAGGGACTGTCCATATTGTTTGCTTGTTATCCTGCTTGCTATCAGTTACATAGCATTGTGGGTATATAATGTGTGAGACATCATATCTGTATGTAATGTAGATTAAGAACATTTTCAGCCTTTGGAAAACTTGTAGTATCCCCATGATCTACTTGTAATCTTTATCATATGACTGTCTCCAGCTACGTAGCTACAAAGAATGTCAAAATAGGAAAATATTTTACAAGATCCTCTAAGTTACTTATTTTCTTTTTCTTCCTAACTTAAATCCCTTTGGATTAAAAAAAAAAATNTGTGTGTGTGTGTGTTTAAATGGAGATCCCTAGGGCAGAAGAAAGAAAAATAAAATAGTACCCCATAATAGAACAGCAGAGAAGAAATACTGTAGGAAATGAAGAGACAGGTGAGGGTAGAAGGGAGGAAGCCACAGGAGGAACCTCAGGTCACTCAGCACAGGGCAGAGGGGGGGCCCGGCTACAAAGGAGGTGTCCCTCTAGGACACGCTGGGTCCCTCACAGGCTGGTGAGGCAGGCTGCTCCACTTCTGTTGTATTCTGGGGAACATCAGTGAAGTCTCCCTTAAATATCCACTTTCTGTGTCCAAATGCCCCAGCTGGAGCTCTCTCCTATTAAGTGGTACTTGGAGGTCCAGGGACCTCAGGAGAGTGGGTGTGGGGCCAATGCGCTGACTCTCCCCTGGCACCAAGACCCAGGAGAGGGCCCTGACAGGGGCTGCAAGGAAGGCTGAGCCACCAGGAGTGGGGGTGAGGGGATATCGCCTCTGCAGGTCCTCGGTCAGGGCCACAGGCCTCCCCACATGGGCCTTCAGACAGGCTGAGCTCCAGCCTCTAGGCTGAAAAATAAACAAAGACACCCACAAATAGCGACTTTTAAGCCCAGCAGTCATCCTCTATCACACAGCACTTTCCACATTAAAAAAAATTTTTTTTTTTAAAATTTGGCCCCACCGTGAGCATCCCTGGTGGCTCAGATGGTAAAGAATCTGCCTGCATTGCAGGAGCCACAGGAGACCCAGGTTCAGTCCCTGGGTTGGGAAGATCCCCTGGAGAAGGAGATGGCAACCCACTCCAGTATTCTTGCCTGGAGAATCCCATTAAGAGAGAAACCTGGCGGGCTACAGTCCATGGGGTCGCCAAGAGTTGGACACGACTGTGCAACCAGCATACACATAACCATGAGGCATGTGGGATCTTAGTTCCCCAACCAGGGATCAAACCCACACTCTCTGCAGTGGAAGCACAGAGTCACAATCACTGGACCACAGGAAAGTCTGCTTCCCATGTTTTGACATGCTTTGTAAATAATTTCTGCTGATGAGTCTGCCCGCCTGTCCGCAGTTTTCCCAAAGCGGGGAAGGCCCGCCACCGAGCAGTATGCAGCCTCTGGGAAGTTCCAAGATTCCCAGACTCTTCAGTCCAATCACCCTGCTTCCAGTCCCAGCTTTGCCACTTCCTGGCTGTGTGATCTCAGGCCACTTACCCCACCTCTCTGTAGCTTAGTTTCTTCATCCACACAACAGTGATAGCAGTCACGCCCACTGTCTGAGTTTCTCATGGCTGCAGTAACAAATTATTGCAAACCACATGGCTGATAACATCAGAAATTCATTCTCCCTGGAGGGCTGGGGTCACGGAGTCAGACACGACTGAGCGACTGAACAAGAACAACAGGTCTGAGGGCCAGACGTCTGAGCCCAGGGTCTCTGGGGCTCGAGGGGAGGACTCTTTCTATTCCATCCATTTTCTGGTGCCTCCAGGCTTCCTTGGCTTCTGGCCACATCCCTCCAGTCTCTGCCCCACAGTCACGCGGCCTCCTGCTCTGTGTCCGTGCAGGCAGTTGCATCCAGGTCCCACTAGGTGATCCAGTATAATAAACCGCTCCTCTCAAGGTCCTTAATGTAATCCCATCCTTTGCCCTGTAAATGATATTCGCTCTTCCACTCTATCAGGCCTGTCTCTTATACACATCTAGATGTGTATAAGAGACAGCACTTTAGGTGCCCCGAGAAATTCATGAGAATAGGATCTTCTCCATAATGCATGCAGGTCACTGGGTCACCTCAGTGGGCGCAGGCTGGATTGTTGGTCTCGAATCCTAAAATAATTGCTGCAAGAGCCAGAATGTCGGAACCGGGACCACCGGGGGAACCAGTTAACCCGAGATTGGATGCTCACCACCTATTTCCTATTTCATCTGCCTTTTACAGTCACCACTTATCATCAAGCAGGTGCCCCCCGCTGCCCAGTATGTGTGAGGGTCATCTTCAGTTATTACACTGGCTGCCCGAGAAGCCTCAATTTGCTAATAAGAAAATGATGGGCTACCATCAGTGTTTGAAAATTACCTTCAGAATTCAGGCAGAAAGGGTAAGTGATCATCAGTTTTTTAAAGCGTGGACATGTCTTTTGCCATCCAGCATCCTCTCCTGAACCACGGTGGCTTGAGGATGGTGGTCCCCCTCCCAACTCAGCCCCAGCCTGGGGTCTGCCCACCTGGCTCTGGGTAGGGCGCTGGGTCAGCTCCCCGGTAATGGGTAATCAGGATCTGAGAGGCATTAGCCCTCACGTGACCAGGCTGCCCCCTCCTGACCCCGATCAGCTTTTCACCCACAAGCTGCCACCTGCAGCCTGCTCTGGGCTCATGTTGACTTTCCACATTTTGAATAAGATTCAACAAATCTAATCGGTGGAGTATTTTGGGGTGTGTGTGTGTGTGTGTTTAAATGGAGATCCCTAGGGCAGAAGAAAGAAAAATAAAATAGTACCCCATAATAGAACAGCAGAGAAGAAATACTGTAGGAAATGAAGAGACAGGTGAGGGTAGAAGGGAGGAAGCCACAGGAGGAACCTCAGGTCACTCAGCACAGGGCAGAGGGGGGGCCCGGCTACAAAGGAGGTGTCCCTCTAGGACACGCTGGGTCCCTCACAGGCTGGTGAGGCAGGCTGCTCCACTTCTGTTGTATTCTGGGGAACATCAGTGAAGTCTCCCTTAAATATCCACTTTCTGTGTCCAAATGCCCCAGCTGGAGCTCTCTCCTATTAAGTGGTACTTGGAGGTCCAGGGACCTCAGGAGAGTGGGTGTGGGGCCAATGCGCTGACTCTCCCCTGGCACCAAGACCCAGGAGAGGGCCCTGACAGGGGCTGCAAGGAAGGCTGAGCCACCAGGAGTGGGGGTGAGGGGATATCGCCTCTGCAGGTCCTCGGTCAGGGCCACAGGCCTCCCCACATGGGCCTTCAGACAGGCTGAGCTCCAGCCTCTAGGCTGAAAAATAAACAAAGACACCCACAAATAGCGACTTTTAAGCCCAGCAGTCATCCTCTATCACACAGCACTTTCCACATTAAAAAAAATTTTTTTTTTTAAAATTTGGCCCCACCGTGAGCATCCCTGGTGGCTCAGATGGTAAAGAATCTGCCTGCATTGCAGGAGCCACAGGAGACCCAGGTTCAGTCCCTGGGTTGGGAAGATCCCCTGGAGAAGGAGATGGCAACCCACTCCAGTATTCTTGCCTGGAGAATCCCATTAAGAGAGAAACCTGGCGGGCTACAGTCCATGGGGTCGCCAAGAGTTGGACACGACTGTGCAACCAGCATACACATAACCATGAGGCATGTGGGATCTTAGTTCCCCAACCAGGGATCAAACCCACACTCTCTGCAGTGGAAGCACAGAGTCACAATCACTGGACCACAGGAAAGTCTGCTTCCCATGTTTTGACATGCTTTGTAAATAATTTCTGCTGATGAGTCTGCCCGCCTGTCCGCAGTTTTCCCAAAGCGGGGAAGGCCCGCCACCGAGCAGTATGCAGCCTCTGGGAAGTTCCAAGATTCCCAGACTCTTCAGTCCAATCACCCTGCTTCCAGTCCCAGCTTTGCCACTTCCTGGCTGTGTGATCTCAGGCCACTTACCCCACCTCTCTGTAGCTTAGTTTCTTCATCCACACAACAGTGATAGCAGTCACGCCCACTGTCTGAGTTTCTCATGGCTGCAGTAACAAATTATTGCAAACCACATGGCTGATAACATCAGAAATTCATTCTCCCTGGAGGGCTGGGGTCACGGAGTCAGACACGACTGAGCGACTGAACAAGAACAACAGGTCTGAGGGCCAGACGTCTGAGCCCAGGGTCTCTGGGGCTCGAGGGGAGGACTCTTTCTATTCCATCCATTTTCTGGTGCCTCCAGGCTTCCTTGGCTTCTGGCCACATCCCTCCAGTCTCTGCCCCACAGTCACGCGGCCTCCTGCTCTGTGTCCGTGCAGGCAGTTGCATCCAGGTCCCACTAGGTGATCCAGTATAATAAACCGCTCCTCTCAAGGTCCTTAATGTAATCCCATCCTTTGCCCTGTAAATGATATTCGCTCTTCCACTCTATCAGGCAATAGTCAGAATTCCAGCGCTTAGGATTCAGATGCATCTTCCGGGGGCCACAGTCAGCCCACAGGGACTTCCCAGGGGGCGCTAGTGGTAAAGAACCTGCTTGCCAGTGCAGGAGACTTAAGAGACACGGGTTTGATTCCTGGGTTGGGAAGACCCCCTGGAGGAGAGCATGGCAACCCACTCCAGTATGGACCCTACAGTCCAAGGGTCGCAAAGATTCGGACACGACTGAAGTGATTTGAGCATGCACTACAACCTTGTAGGGCTGCTAGGAAGTTTGTCTTGTTTTTAATAATTTGTCTATTTGTCTTTTGCTTCATCTATTTTTTTCTTTAATTTGGCTGTGTTGGATTTAAGTTGCAGCACATGGGATTTCTGTTGGGCCACACAGACTCTCTAGTTGGGGCGCACGGTCTCAATAGTTGCATCGCATTGGCTTAGTTGCCCTGCAGCGAGGGGTCAGGTCAGGGGGGCTTCTCCAGTGGTGAAGATCCCACCTGCCATTGCAGGAGACTTAAGAGACGTGGGTTGGATTTTTCCATGGAGAATAATAAATAATAATAATAAATAATAAAGAAGGAAACGGCAACCCACTCCAGTATCCTTGCCTAGAGAATCCCATGGACAGAGGAGCCTGGCAGGTCACAGTCCATGGGGTCACAAAGAGTCATGTCCAACACACACATGTGGGATATTAGTTGCTGGATCAGGGATTGAACTCACGTTTCCTGCATTGAAAGGCAAATACTTCGCCACTGGACCCACCAGGGAAGTCCCTCCCTTGAAGATTTAATGTGCTAAAACCTGCAAAGTGTTTACAACATTGCTTGGCACACAGAGAGAGCTGATGCCACTGTCAGCTGTTACAGTGTTCGTTGTTTATTATTATCATCATTCAGGGGCAGCATTAAATGACATTAATTCATTATCTGTTCTCTTACAAGAGTTCCGGCAGGAGGAAGTCTCGATCGGGACCAGACTGTCTTCAACACCTTTCGAAAGCTCCACTCACAAAATGCCCCTCAACAGAGAGGGCACCTCAGGAGCCGAGCCCAGGCAGGCAGGCAGAAGATACTTAGGACCGATTAGACATCTCTTATCTTCACTCTTTTCATTTTTAGTCCTGCTTCATCTAACATGATATAAAGATTTCATTTACGATAATCACATAAAATTGCATTTGTTTATTTTTAGCCTCCATAGATGTCTTTAAAAAGGAAAGTGAGTCCATTGAAAACAGATATTAAGTCAGTAATGGCATGGGCTTGGACAACTGGGACAAAAAGAAATCACAAAGCTGGCCTTATAGAGGGGGGACATCACCCCACTGAAGAGATAAAGGAGCAAGTAGAGCACCACCGCTCACAGCCCGCAGGCACCAGGTTGGGAAGTGATGCCTGCGTGACCCGAGTTTGGAAACAGTGGTGCTGAAACAAGCAGGTCTCCATGGTCCTTGTCCCCCACTCCAGGTCCTCTGCCTGCCTTTTGTCTGCGGAAAAACTTTGGCCAAAGAATAAGTTTAATCAGAGCACTGAGAAATGGAGAAACAAAGGAAACTGCCCAACAGGACTAAATAATAATTGTTTAGCCATTAAACTTAGTCAAGGATCTTTCGTTCCTTCTCGAGGGTTGTGGATAATAGTCGGAGCCATATCCTGTGAGCCGTCTTGTTAATACTGAAACCCCCCAGGTGAAAGAAGTTAACTACGTGATGGCTAGACTGAGGCCGTGACATGAGTGGCCACGATTCTGAGACCTGCCCTCAAGAAATTAAAACCAGCTGACCCTGGAACTGGAGACTAACTGTACTGAAAACAATCAAGATGATGCTGGTGAGACCACCGATGACCAGTTTCAAGATGACTGTCAGCTGACCGTGCTGTCTCTCATGGAGCCCCCTCCCTCTGTCTATAAAAGCNGCTGACCCTGGAACTGGAGACTAACTGTACTGAAAACAATCAAGATGATGCTGGTGAGACCACCGATGACCAGTTTCAAGATGACTGTCAGCTGACCGTGCTGTCTCTCATGGAGCCCCCTCCCTCTGTCTATAAAAGCTCTTGCCCACTGGTGATCAGTAAGGGTGGGGGGAGTCACTCTTTGGACAGGAGTCTGCCCTCCCAACCCCACCCTGGTTTTGAACATCCAAAATAAAGCAAAGTTTCATCTCCACCAACCTGGCCCCTTCATTGGCTTTTGAGTGGCCACCAGCCAGATCCCACTTTCAGTTACAGCATGAGATTACTATCTGCACTTTGGAACCATGAAGACCAAACCTAGGCAGTGAGGTGGCCAACCTGTTCATTGCAAAACACGGTCCAGAACCCAGGGCTCCTGGGGCACCTAATCCAAGCCTTTCTGTATGCGTTTACTTCTGGGAAGAAAGGAGTTATGTTTCCACCATTCATTTCTCCTGAGATTGTGAGTCACAGAACCATTCTGGGGGTGAGGGTGGTCAGGAGGAGACACAGCTATCCCATGGGCCAGGTGCACCCATTAACCCCCAAGGGTACCCCTGTTTCTTTTTTTAATAAAGTATTATTTTTTGTGGTTGTTGCATTGCAAGGCATGTGGGATCTTAGTTCCCTGACCAGGGCTCAAACCCACATCCCCTGCGGTGAAAGCACAGAGTCCTAACCACTGGACTACCAGGGAAGTCCCAGCACACCTGTTTCTGATGTGCTCCTGTCTGGTGAAATATCAGTGAACGTGTCTGCTGCTTTATCTACTGTGTTCAAGGACCCCCACTGTTTCTCCCTCTCCCTTTCTTCTATAGGCCTCCAGGTCCCTGTGTAGGGCAGAACGAAAGAGCTTCAGGCTCCCTGTGCTGCAGAAATGTCCTATCTGCCCAGACAGTGGGGCCGAGCTCCAAATGAGCATCTTCCCAGAGGCAGTGTGCAAAAGCCAAACAGAGAGAGGCCGAGCCCTTCACAGCCCCTACACCCTGAGCAGGACTGCACGATGCCATTCCCTGTACAAGTCTCTCCCTCCCACACGGTTTAAGGAGCTCTGCTCATAAGAAAAGAAAAATAAATAAATCGCAGAAGCATCTATTTAAAAATCTAGGCTGCACTGCCCAGGAGATGCAAGTCAAAACAAACTTCAAAGGACCAGCGAAAGCACCTTTGCTTGAGGCTCTTAGATCAGAACTGGGGAGTCCCGACGTCGAGTCTGATTTTGACCTGAAATAAGCCAGCAGGTCTGGGCTTTAAAGGAGCCCCAAGTTGACATGCTTCCCTGGTAGCCCAGTCGTTAAAGAATCTGCCTGCAGTGCGGGAGACCAGGCTTTGATCCCTGGGTCGGAAAGATCCCCTGGAAACGGGAATGGCACCCCCCTCCAGTATTCCTACCTGGAGAATCCCATGGACAGAGGAGCCTGTGGGCTACAGTCCGCGGGGTCTCAAAGAGGACACGACTGAGCATCCAACACACATATCAGGTCAACACGGCAGCAAGGATTTCATAAAGGAGCTTCGTGAGAGCCAAGCCTCATATGCATGTGTCTGTTTCTGCAGATTACCCATCAGAAAGATGTAAATGGCTGCTCAAACATTCAAGTCACTGAGAGCAGAGAGAATGTGATGTTTTCATCCTGTGCTGGATGAGGGCGCCAGTGATGGAGGGGCTGGTGCAGGGGGTCAGCTCTGCCATCAGTCAGCTGAGCAGAAGTAAGGCTTTCAGGGACAACCTCCCACCTGGAGCACGGGGTGTGGGGAGAAGATCCGCAATCATGTATCAGGTGGGATCTGTCTTGTTTATCTCATCCTATTCATTCCATTGTCATTTTACTGCCTGGTCTGTTTGGGATCTAAGAACCATAGCAGTGATAATACTAACTAGCCTGTGTTGAACCCTCACTGCCAGGCTCTGTCCTGAATGTTTCACATCATTCAACTCATTTAATCATCAAAACACCCCATCTACACTCTCCTCATCTGAATAAGAATAATAGTAAGAGCTAAAATATGTATTGAGTGCTTACTGGGTACTGAGCAGTTTACCTGTATTAGCTCAGTCCTTTGAGAAAGAGATGACACTGTTCTATAGATAGGAAAACGAGGCACAGAGAGGTTAAGAAACACCCATTGTGTGGGTTGCCCGAGGTGGCGGGTGGGAAGGATGCAGGAATGGATGCTTGGGAAATTTGGGATGGACAGGTACACACTGCTAGATTTTAAAGGGATAACCAACAAGGACCTACTATACAGCACAAGAAACTGCTCAAGGTTACGTGGCAGCCTGGACCGGAGGGGAGTTGGGGGAGAATGGATACACGTGTATGTATGATTGAGTCCCTTCTCTGTTCATTTGAAGGTATCACAACATTGCTGATCAGCTATACCCCAATATAAAATAAAAAGCTATAAGAAAAATGTAAAGAAACACACCCATGATCACACACCCCAAAGATCACAGAGTTAAGGCAAGAACTGGCCAAGCTGGCTTAAGACTCTTAAACATGGCCAGTGCCACCTACTGAAGGTCATTTCACAGCCCCCTTTGTGGGATTAACTCCTCTTGCAGGAGCCACAGGGAGAGAAGTGAGTGCAGGAATGGGTCAGCACCCTCCTCAGTGGCAGTGTGGCGTGATGGTTAGGGTGTGAGCTCTGCCCATAGAGCCCCAGGGCACTTGACTGCCTCACTCACCAGCCTCATGAGATTGGGCAGCTGACTTCTGCTCCCTGGCCTCAAGCCCCATCCACAAGGCACAGAGAATGACAGCTCCCCCCTTATAGGGTTAGTGATTATTAGTACCGCTGTTATGATTGAATTCCAGGCTAATCGCAAGTGGAATTATGAATCAGTACAGAGGATGAGATGGCTGGATGGCATCACCGACTCAATGGACATGAGTTTGGGTAAACTCCGGGAGTTGGTGATGGACAGGGAGGCCTGGCGTGCTGCAGTCCATGCAGTTGCAAAGAGTTAGACACGACTGAGCAACTGAACTGAACAATAGAGGAATTATTCAGAAAATACCAGTGNTGGACATGAGTTTGGGTAAACTCCGGGAGTTGGTGATGGACAGGGAGGCCTGGCGTGCTGCAGTCCATGCAGTTGCAAAGAGTTAGACACGACTGAGCAACTGAACTGAACAATAGAGGAATTATTCAGAAAATACCAGTGGTCCCCAGAGCGGCAGGACCGTATTCTGACAGAGTAAAGGAAGCCTTCTCCCCACACATCCCACACCCCAGGGGAGGGGGGAAGAATATTCTGGACCAGTTTGCTTAGCCTCCACTTTGATGGTCGAGCTGACCTCAGCCAGCTCGACCTTCCACACCCCCTCTCCATGGAAGAGAAATTAACTGTGAAATTTTGAAACGATAGAGAAAACACAAAGTAATCATATTTATCCTCCAGTGACAAGATCAACTTTCCTGATCTTAAGAAAAAGCAGAGCTAAAACAAGCTGGTTACAGACAAGAAAGCAGCCTCGGGTGACTCGGACCTTAGGGAATCACATGCCACCCACATCAATGCTTTGCCTTGCCCACAGCTCTGACCCTGCAACACGCCTCTGTGCACACCCAGGCCTCCTCCCCTGGGATGCTGGGCTGGGGCAGGAGGAGATGCCCGGGCCTGGAGAGTTGATGCACCCTCCAAATACTGACCACCTAGAGGAAGTCCAGAAGAAATGACAGAGGATGAAAGGAGGCCCGCCCCTCTCTCAAGGAAAGAGGAAGAAACAGGCTTTCTGCAGGGGGTTATGGCTGCACAGAGAACCAGAACTGAACAGATCAGCTCCCAGAGCCTGGAGCCACCCGACAGTCCCTGGAGCCTTTGAGACCAGCCTTCAGGGCCCACTTGAGCCTCTTAGAGCAGGTGCTCTGGGATGGGGCAGGGACATCAGTATTTTTAAAACAGATTTATTGAGATGGAACTCAAGTAGCATCCAACTCATCCATTTAAAGTGTACAAATCAATGGATTTTAGTATATTCTCAGATACATGCAACCATCACCATACTCCATTTTAGGATATTTTCATCACCTCAGAAAGAAACTCAACACTGTTATCATTTTCCAGTCTCCCCAGTCCTCCAGCCCTGGGCAGCCACCAACCTACTACCTGTCTATGGGTTTCAGTCCTGGAAATTTCATGCTGGCAGAATCATCAATAAGTGATCCTCCATGTCTTGTCTCTTTTCGCTTAGCATCTTGTTACCAAGGTTCGTCCATGGGGTGGAATGCATCTGAATGTCACTCCTTTTTTATAGCTGAATAGTATTCCCTGGTGGCTCAGATGGTAAAGAATCCATCTGCAATGCAGGAGACCTGGGTTTGATCCCCAGGTTGGGAAGATCCCCTGGAGGAGGCCACTCCAGTATTCTTGCCTGGAAAATCCCCATGGACAGAGGAGCCTGGCAGGATACAGTCCATAGGGTCACAAAGAGTTGGACATGACTGAGCACACAGCACACGCGGTATTCCATTGTATGGGTCCACCAACGTCCATCTTTGGCAGCCATATTTTTTAAAAGATCTGAAAACCACTGCTGAAAATGGAGATGTGTGTCGTTCCATGCAGTCTCTCCTCCCAACCTCCTCCTCCATCCTCAGCTGTATCCTAGATCTATTCCCATGGATTTATTCTCTTTTCCCCTTCAAGTCCTGAATCTGATCTCTTCTCACCATGGCCACTGCTATGCCCTGGCCTGAGCTGAGACCCCATCCCCTGGAGGCCGTGTCAGCCCCTTCCTGTCTCCTCATCCACCTCTGCCCTGCAGTCCACCCCACACAGCAGCCAGAGCATCCTGCTGAAAACAGGCAGACCACACTGCTTCCCTGAGAACCTTCGGTTGCTTTTAACTCACCTAGAACCAATTTGAGGCCCTTCTGACCACTACTGCGTGGTCTGCCCCTGCTTCCTCCCCACCTCCATCGCCACCACGTCTCCCCGATGCCCACTGCCTTCAAGACACACTCGCCAGCTTGCTCTTCCTTCCATGAGGGGCTTGCAATTCTGCACAGTGGGTATCCACCAGCTTCCGAGCTTGGTTGACCCAAATTTAAAACCTGGACCCTTCCTTCCCAGGTGTGAGACCCTGGAAAAGTTCCTCATGTCTCTTAGATAAGTGTGCTGTCTGTAAAATGGCTCTAAACTATGTCCAAAGCCCACCTTATAAAGCCTCAGTGTTATGCACATAAAAATTGAGGACACACGGGGATGCCCAGTCAGTGGCACACATGTTACTGCATCTATGGTTCCAAGAGCTATTCACACAGACTCTCTTATTTAATTCTCAGCCTAAAAAAAATGGTCCAGGACTTCCCTGGTGGTCCAGTGGTTGAGAATTCATCTGCCAGTGCAGGGGACACAGGTTTGATCCCTGGTCTGGGAATAAAGATCGCACATGCCCAAGGGTAAATAAACCCATGTGCAGCAACTACTACCTCCACATTCTAGAGCCTGTGCTCCACAACAAGAGAAGCCACTGCAGGAAGAAGCCCGCCCGCCCACTGCAACTAGAGAAAGCCCATGTCGAGCAATGAAGACCCAGTGCAGTCAAAACTAAATAAATAATTGCTTAAAACTCAAAACTATATATATTTTTAATGATCCAGGGACTTCCCTCGGGGTCCAGTACTTAAGACTTCACCTTCCAAAGTGGGGGTTGAGGGTTCAATCCCTGGTCAGGGAGCTAANAATGAAGACCCAGTGCAGTCAAAACTAAATAAATAATTGCTTAAAACTCAAAACTATATATATTTTTAATGATCCAGGGACTTCCCTCGGGGTCCAGTACTTAAGACTTCACCTTCCAAAGTGGGGGTTGAGGGTTCAATCCCTGGTCAGGGAGCTAAGATCCTACATACTTCATGGCCAAAAAAAACCCAAAAAACAAAAACCCACAAAACAGAAGCAGTGTTGTAACAAATTTAATAAAGACATTAAAAAATGGTTCACATTGAAAAAAAAAAATCTTAAAAAAAAAAGGTCCAGAACCGGAGTGAAGGGACCCCAGCCAGAGCTGGTGAACTTGAAAACTGCCCAGAGTCTGGGGCTGACAAACGCACCCAGCCCACCCTGGAGGGTGTCACATATACCAGTTCATCATTCCTGAGCACCTACTGTGTATCAACCACTTGCCAGCACTGGAGATTTGGCCACAGCCACAATCAGACAGGTTCCACAAAATCGGATGCAGGTGGGCCAGGAGAAGACCAAAGTGACCCCCACTTCTCAAGATGGGGTGTCTGAGTGGCAGAGGCATGATTCACTTTGATGGCCAGAGAATTTCGGAGAAGTGGAGGTTTTGGAGGGGAAGTGAGGTTGTAATCTACCTTGACAGCTAGTTTGAGACTCTCCTGTGGGACTGCCTTGTACCATGGGAGACCCTGCTATAAAAATCCCTTGACCCTCCAAATGGACGGCCCCATTTGTCACCCAGAAGGACAGCAAATTGGGTACCGTGTGTGTGTTAGTTGCTCAGTCGTGTCCAACTCTTTTGAGACCTCATGGACTGTAGCTGGGCTTCCCAGGCAGCTCAACAGTAAAGAATCTGCATGCAATGCAGGAGATGCAGGTTTGATCCCTGGATCAGGAAGATCCCCTGGAGGAGGGCATGGCAACCCACTCCAGTGTTCTTCCCTGGAGAATCCTATGGACAGAGGAGCCTGGTGGGCTACAGTCCATGGGGTCGCAAAGAGTTGGACACAACTGAAGTGACTGAGCACACACACACACACACACACACACACACACACACACACACACAAACTCTAGCCCACCAGACTCTTCTATCCATGGGGATTCTCCAGGCAAGAATACTAGAGTGGGTAGCCATTTCCTTCTCCAAGGGCTCTTCCCAATCCAGGGACCCAAACTGGGTCTCCCACATTGCAGGCAGATTCTTTACCATCTAAGCCACCAGGTGGCCACCCATTATTTGTAATAATGAGGAAAAATTGTAACAGTCTGAATGGTCCTATATGATAAGTAAGCTGGGAATAACCATGTTCAAGTATTACACAGCTACTCTAAGATATGTTTTGGCAGTGTCTTTCTATATCATGGAGAAATGCCAACTTTATCATGTAAAATGTTTTAAAAACATACTTCAAAACAGTTAATGAAATAAAAACCCTCATAGAGAAAAAACTGGAAAAAATGTCAGTATTAACAATGGTTGGTTCTGGGTGACAGGATTATGAATCAACAATATTTTCTTCTTCCTGCTTTTTTAAAAAATACTTTCTAACTTTCCCACAATGAAAAGGCATTACTTTTATAATAAAAATCAGGGACTTCTGCAAAAGGAGAAGAGGGTGGCAGAGGATGAGATGGTGAGATAGCATCACCAACTCAATGGACATGAAATTGAGCAAACTTCAGGAGATAGTAGAGGATGGGGAGCCTGGTGTGTTGCAGTCCATGGGGTCGCAAAAAGTCGGACACAACTTGCTGACTGAAGAGCAACAAGAAAAAAACAGATAACTAATGAGAACCTTTAGCACAGGGAACTCTACTCATTACTTTGTGGTGAGCTAAATGGGAAAGAGATTCAAAAAAGAGGGGATATATGTATACATACAGCTGATCACTTTGCCGGACAGTAGAAACTATTATAACACGACATTGTAAAACAAACTATACTCCAGTGAAAATCAATTTTAAAAAAATTAAGGGCTTCCCTGGTGGTCCAGTGGCTAAGACTCTTCGTTCCCAATGCAGGGGGCCTGGGTTCAATTCTTGGTCAAGAACTGGATCCCACATGATGCAACTAAGAGTTCACACGCCATAACTAAATATTCTGTATGCCACAGCCAAGACCCAGCGCAGACAAACAAATTAAAAAAAATTTTTTTTTAATTTGTCATTGAAAAAACAAATTCAAGATGCAGAACCCTCGTAGTGAGCTGGGTAGGGCCGGTCAGTGTGGTTTTGACATCAGCAGAGGCAACCCTGTCTCTGCCCCAAACCTGGCCCCCAGCTCACCAGCATCCCAACCCCCTAGAGCAAGTCCTGGGTAACTAGGTAGATACACAGATCAGATTCTTGGCCCCTAAATCTGAGCTCTTTAAAGACGTGGAGCTAACAACCAAACATGATTTCCTAATACTCCAGAGCTCCTTCGGGGATGGGGCAGGGGAGTGCTGTTAGGAGGGAAACATTAGAAACAAGCAAACAGCCCCATGGCCCTATTACCTCTCTCCATCTCTGAGTCCAAAGTAACAGTGAAGCAACATGATGAGGAGTGATTCTGTGTTAGAAACCATCAGTCAACAATAACCATCCATAACTTTCCAATGGAAACCAACTCTGCTGAGCCAACTGCATTGACCAATTCTAAACTCTGGAGAATCTTTCCAAAGTTCCCCCTGACCAGATCAGTAGCCACAAGCCCCACTCAAAATGCCTTTTTTTCCAAAGGCAAGACAAACAGGTTTTCTTGGTGGCAGCATGCAATGGGATGGGGCAAGATGGGGACAAGAGGAAGTAGGGAGGGGAAACTTTGCGTCTCGAAAAAGGGAACCCTGTGGCCAATTCCCTCAGGATGGAACTGGCAAACTACCCCCACCCACTGGTTTAAGACACCCGTAGGAGCTCATGGCTCAGGCTCAGTGTCCATGGGTGAAAGCCTGGGGACTCCAGACCCCTGTCATTCCACCTGCTCCAAAAACATCCTGCCGGCACCTCCTGCACAGCCATCTAAGAGAAAGGAAACCACTGTTCCTTCCTTCAGATATTCAGGGTCTTTGCACCTGTATCTGTATACCTGGATTCTTAAATGTCACTTCCTCCATGAGAACTTGGAGGATCACCCCTCCGCAGGTTCTCACATCAGGCTGTTATAATCTTCTGTATGGTGTTGCCTCCATTTGTTTTTTAGTCATCTGCTTGTTGTCAAACACACACACACACACACACACACACACACACACACACACACAACCATAAGAGCAGAGATTCTAGCTATCTTGCCGGCTGCTCTGTGCTCAAAATGCTACTTAATATTTAATAGCGGCTCAAATGTTTGTTGAATGAATAAGTGAATGCACTGTCTTCATCCCTAGATGACAAAAATGAACATCACAACTGCTGCCTTCCAGGAGCTTCATTCTAGAGAACAGAACCATCCTGGAACACGTAATTGTAGAGCTTGTGGTGACGACAATGTGCAGGCCAGTAACCAGACCAAAGGCTACTGCCACATCCCACCCTGGGGCCTCTTAGAGGCCATTTCCTTCCTTCATTCTTGGCTTCCCTGATAGCTCAGTTGGTAAAGAATCTGCCCGCAATTTGGGAGACCTGAGTTTGATCCCTGGGTTGGGAAGTTCCCCTGGAGAAGGGAATAGCTACCCACTACAGTATTCTGGCCTGGAGAGTCCCATGGACTGTCCATGGGGTCACAAAGAGTCAGATGCGACTGAGCAACGTTTACTTTCACTTTTCTTCATTCTTTCCAAAAGATATTTATTGACACCCTACTATGTGCTAAGCACTTGCATGGAAAAACAGACAACAAAAATGTCAGCCAATAAGATAATTTCAGATGAATGTCCTTAGGTCATCCTGATCCCTCCATTTCTCAACAACCTCCCCCACACCCAATTGCCACAGACTCTGCCACCTCACCCATCTGTGTCCCTGCAAAGCCCCTCAGGGCCTGGAAGTTGTGACACTTCTTCCCCATGTGAGTGAACGCTAAGAACAGGTTATTTGACTGTCCTACTATAAGGCACAGGAACTATAGTCAAAGTCCTGGGAAAAAACATAACAAAAAAAAGAATACAGCAGAAATTAACACAACATTGTAAATCAACTATACTTCAATTAAAAAATAATAATACATTTAAAAAAAGAAGTCATCCGGAATCCCAAAGAAGCCCCAGCCTCTCCCATTTCATGAGCCTCCTGGTCCAGCGAAAAACTAAGAAATGTCAAGGCAGGTTTAAATTGTTATTGCTCAGGTATCTATTTAATGCAGTAAATACATGTATTGGGCTTCCTTTGTGGTTCAGCTGGTAAAGAATCTGCCTGCAATGTGGGATTCGATTCCTGGGTTGAGAAGATGCCCTGGAGAAGGGAAAGACTACCCACTCCACTCGATGGAGAATTCCATGGACTGTATAGTCTGTGGGGTTGCAAAGAGTCAGACATGAATGAGCAACTTTTACTTCATACACGTATTAATATATATGTACACATGTTACTAATAATACATTAACTATAACCCAACAGGGGCCCCCCAGGTAGTTCAGTGGTAAAGAATCCACCTGCCAAAGCAGGAAGCAAAGGAGACACGGATTCGATTCCTGGGTTGGGAAGATCCCCTGGAGGAGGAAACGGCAACTCACTTCAGTATTCTTGCCTGGAAAATCCCATGGACAGAGGAGCCTGGCAGGCTACAGTCCATGCAATAGCAAAGAGTCAGACATGACTGAGTGACTGAGCATGCACGTAACCCAAGAAACCCCAGTACAATATCATTGACCTATGAAGATGGATCCACTCAGGTCCAGTTACCAGGAACAGGTTTAAAGTCTCATGAGAAATGATCTATTTTTTGAGTCTTCTCAGTGGATCTTGGTGACTAAAAACATAGCTTCAAATGTCAAGGGTTAATTTGGGATTCTTTGTCACTGTAAGAATGAGCCAAAGGACCCTCCCAGACACTGCTCCAAGAAACACACTGGTTCTCAAAGAGGAAGACCCATTACCCATAAGGCCTGAGATTCAGGGCAGGCTGCCTCAGACTTAAGAAGTGACTCTGAGAGACATAGCCCAGTCCCCTGAAAACCCACCCAATTCTGCTGCTGCCCGTAAATGCTAGTTTGGAACTGAAGTGTCTGTGAAAGCCCCCTCCCAAACAGCTTTAGGCAGAACTGGATATACAAGAGCTGGAAAAGTTCATTGCAAATGTTAGAAAGTCAGACAGTGCTAAGTGCTGGCAAGAACATGGGGAAAGAGAACGCATCCTGCAGAGCAAGCTGGAAGAACTTGCTGAAATGAGGTAGACACATCCCCTGCCCCAGCGATCCACGAATGATTCTCACTCAGGACCCTCAGGCACACGTGCAAGGATGCTGCTGCGACATCATCTGTGCAACTGGGCTCTGGAGCCAACCTGGTGTCCTCGATGGGGATGGGCAAGAAAAAGGTGGTCCGTGAGCTCTACGGAATATTACACAGCAGTTAGAGGTAACTCAGCAGACATACACACTTTGACACAGATGGACTGCAAAGGGACAGGACTGCATGAGAGAAGCAGAAAACAGAACAAGGTCCAGAGCACCATGGAATTTCTGTTCATCAGAACACCTGGGAATGTGGCAGCACTAGTGTTTCTCATAGATGCAAATTCAGGGTTATATATCAAATGCATTGAAGGGACTAGCTGTGATGGGTAAGATAAAGGGGGTGGGGACTGGGGTGAAAGGGAAGAGACAGGAAGAGAGGCAAGGGAGAGAGAGAAGGGAGACAGAGAAAAGGAAAGGAGAAAGCAGAATCTGTAACAATAACACATTAGGGACTGTGGAGCGAGGTTCAGCCAATCCTTTGAACCCAGTGCAGTGGCACCAACATCAACAGGCCATTGCTTCTCTGCAACTCTCTGCAACTGTGAGCTTGGAGCGGATGCCGTAACAAGATCAGGCAGCTTTTCAAATGGACAGGCGGAGGCAAAGAGAAGCTGCAGAAACACTGTTCATAGAGTATAACGATCTAATTCAAAAGGAACCAGAGAAATGAAGAACAGTTTATGAGAAGTCAGGGTCAGCCACTCCAGTGCATCCATAATAGACCAGCACAGCAGGAGGTGCATCCTTAAACAAGTTCCCAGGACTACACAGATTCCAACCTTCCCGCTACCCCAAACAACTGGGAAATTCAGCGGTTAAATCCTCTACCTCCCCTGCCACCGGGAGCAGTTGCTCCAGCCCTGCAGGAAAGGAGTCTCCTTGCTATGAGCAAAGTTCCAACAGGAGCCTACACCCACCGAAGGGGCCAGGGCTTTGCTAGAATCACACTTTGTTTATACTCACAACCAAAGTCAAGAGCGTGGTAGACGACTACCACAGATGCTTGACAACCTTGGGGGTGACCCCTAACCCAGCAGTTCTCAAAGTGAGGTCCCTGGATCAGGAGCATCAGCAACAGAAACTGAGAAATTCGAATCCTAGACCCCCTCCCCAGCGCTGCTCAGAAATTGCTCTCACCCTGCTCCCTCCACGACTCGGATGCTCCCCAGCGTTTGAGAGCCCTGGCGCTAATTAAAACTTCAAGCTTCACTCCAAAAACACAAAGGAGGGAGGCTTGGAAGTGGAAGCTCAGGAAAGAACCTCGCTGCTCTGTGCCCCTCCTCCTGCCCTGTAAGCACAGGCTGTTCTCCCAAACGCCAACCACGTAGGGAGAAACGAGAGTGGAAAACACAGCGGAGAGAGTCAGTGGGATTGGTTTGCTGCCTCTTTTTTAAATTGCTAGTTCTCAGCCCAGTCGGCACATGGCCTCACCTGGGGAAGCTTTCAGACTCCCCCCACCAGGGATTCAGATGTGGCTGGGTTTGATCTGGGGGATGCAGGGCACAGACCTGGGACTGGGGTGGGGGTGGGGGCAGCCCCTTAAGTCCCACCCACTCCCCTGGCACGCTGACAGCGCCAACCTTTCCCTGACCCATTTTGTCATCTTCTCAGAAGGGGAGGGTGGTAAATATCAGCTGCCAGCCACTTCCCTGAAATAACCTCAAAATGCTTTGCTCCGTGTCCCGGGTACAGTGCCATATGGCCAGCAGAGCAGCCGTAGGCCCTGGGGCGCAGCCCAGTCACCCCACACTGCAGATGGGGCTGTCTGCCTGCCTGCCTCCCACACCACAGCCCCACGCCAGAGACACAAGCCCGGGTGGTACCCAAGCATCTCGCCTGGAGGCTTCAACTTCACAGGAGCCCAAATCACACTCCAAGATAACAAAACCCCAAACACCACGGACTAGGGGTCCGGGCCACAACAGGGAATTTCACAGCAGGGCTGGGAGAAAGCAGAGGGGCTGGGGTGTCAGGATGTGGAGGGGACCCCCCAGGACTGTTCACCTTGCAATCGGGCTGAGTTTAAAGTGCTCCCCTCCCATGGCACCTCCTTTACTCCTGGTTCAGAAACTGGGCGTGAGGAGAGGTGGTCCACGCCCCCCTCCTCTCTCCATCCCATCTTCCATGTTCAGAGCCAGCTCATTCCCTTCTTCCTCCGCCTGTTCTCCCTGGGACATTTTCTGTCCCTTAACGAGGTAGGGGTCTCACTTTAGTAAAAGGTGATGATGCAGAGAGAGAGCCCAGGGTGGACCCCTTTCCCCAAGGCCCTCCCCTCCTCACTCACCCTGCCATCCTAAGAACTCGGGGGGAAGGCAAACCCAGTGGAAGGGTCTGGAGAGCCCCCGCCCCCAATTCCTGCAGAAGCCCCCAGTGGCCCCAAGCCCAGTGACCCAATGACCGAGTGCTGAGCCGCGTCCACCCAGCCCTCAGCTGGACTTTTGGAGACAGCAGCGCACTTGCCTCTACAAAGGCCTCAGAGTCAGAACAAACAGCACCCTGGCCCCCACTGGCCCCCAATCCCAACTTCCCTCCAGGCAGAGGCAGATCGTTCTGTAAACACTGCGTCTCCAGGTGAAAACATGGCTTTCGGGGGAGGGCCTGCCCCAGCAAACAGCCTGTAGGCACACGCACACACGCGCACACACACACACACACACACACACACACGCACACACACACGCGCGCACTCACGCATTCTGCCGGGAACATCTGTTTTGACAAACAAATCATTCAAGTCAGTCTATGGGACATGAATTGACAAATTCTCAACGTGCAGGTCCCTGGCTCCATACATTTCAGNCACACACACACACACACACACGCGCGCACTCACGCATTCTGCCGGGAACATCTGTTTTGACAAACAAATCATTCAAGTCAGTCTATGGGACATGAATTGACAAATTCT
Source organism: Neotragus pygmaeus (assembly GCA_006410875.1). NCBI lineage: Eukaryota > Metazoa > Chordata > Mammalia > Artiodactyla > Bovidae > Neotragus > Neotragus pygmaeus. Next base: position 1,576,858 of record SJYV01023749.1, read on the forward strand.
CAACGTGCAGGTCCCTGGCTCCATACATTTCAGATCTGAGCCAAGCTGGGGATGATACAACCAACTCTTTTATTTTTTTATTCGTTGGCCCACAACCCCTTCCTCACTCCAGCCCAGCCTCCAAATCCGGAGCCCCCAACAAGCTTAGATGAGAAACAATCGGAACTCATACACCTGGGGGTTACAAAGACATTGCCTGCCGTGGTGTCAAACTTCGCCCAGAGGGGCTTTTCTGCAAAGCTGGGGGCGGAAAGGGTGTCGGGAACCCCACAGCGACAGAGAACCGTCAGCCCTGCCCTGGGAAACCAGAGCCACCGGGACCGAGCAGCAATATCCCGCACCGGCGGGAGGAATCGTCTGGAAACGGTCCGCCTCTCCCCGCGGCTCTCCGGCACCGGCGTCCATGGCAGCTTCGCCAGCCGCGCGGTACCGGGACCCCGTGCTGAAGGGCATCCTCAGACCTCTGGAAAATAAACTTTGTCAGGGCAGAGTTTCGGCTATCACCCAGCTATCATCGCCGCCGCTGCAGCGCGGGGTGCGCGCGGAGGGGTGAAAAGGCAAACGGGAAGCTATTTTTAGGAGGAAAAAAAAATAATAAATCTCAGCCTACCTTAGAAGCAGCAATGCCAAGACTGGGAGGTTCACCGGGAGACAACTGCAGTCTGCTGTGTCAGATTACAAACCGGGGGCCAGAGGGAGAGAGCAGAGAGGGAAGGGGGAGGGAGGGAAGAAGNGACACAGAAAAGCAGCAGGCTCATGAATTGAGATTTAAGGTCCATTCTGGCTAAAGGGTCCTCCCTGAGGCTCAATCCTAGAGGCAGTACGCCTCAGTCTTGGGGGGTGGGGAACACCGCCATGCAGCGGTACCCAGAGCCCAGGAAACGTCAGTGTTTTAAACACACACACACACACACACCCCAAGATGGCTCTCCCCTCCCTGCCAGCGTCTTTTCCACCGAGTTGTGGCCAAAAGCGGGGACAGAAATGGAGGCCACACAGCTCTCTTAGCCACGCAGGGCTTGGGGTTCAGTGGGTGATGCTCCGTCTGGGGAATAACAACGCAAGCTCTCTCCTGTTGGCTGCCAGGGGCCTCCTGCAACCTACCGGCCGCGGAAAACCTGCCCTCGCGCGCCCCACAAAGCTAAGAAACTCAAGTGCAGCCGGGAATTAAGCGATTATGTGAACCACCCAAGCTGTTCGGGTCTTTACCCACTGGTCTGGCGCCTCCGCCCGCCCCAACCTGCAGAATCCAAAGAAAATAACATATGTGCCCTCCTCGTCCCCCAAGAAGTTCAGACTCTTCCACAGACTACCAGCTACCTAGCAACGCGGCAGAGTGACAGACTAGGAAAATGTGTGTGGACTGGACACACGCAGACAGATGCACACACACGCGTGTGGGGAAACTGTTTGTTCCCTGAGACGAAAACCCATCGTGTGTGATTTAAAGATGCTAAATAATTTAGCTGCTGGGAAGAAAGCCCCATGTTAGGTCCCACAGACCTCGACCGCAGCTCTGAGGGGTCCCAGGGCCAGCTGCCTAGGCAGGGACCAGGCCCCAGCGACAGGTCCTTTTTACAAAAAGGTAAGAGTCTCTGGAGATGGTTTCTGTTGCTTTTCCAATTAACAGCCTTGCAAAACGGGCTCATCAGGAAAATCTAATACACCCTCAACCACTGTGGTTGAGTCACTTGCCTTAGACAGACCACCATGATCTAAATAACTGGGAAATTCCTTGCTGGGTCCAGTGGTTAGGACTTCAGGCTTTCACTGCTGAGGGCATGGTTTCGATCCCTAGTCAGTGAACTGAGATCCCACAAGCCACAAGCCAATTTTTTTTTTAATTTTCTTAAAAAAAAAACATGGTATGAAAAATAAAAAGCTAACTGGCCAGAAGGACACTCCTTTGCCAGACAACTTCTGCATCATGGTGGTACAAGGGTGGAGGAGACATTTTCCTAATCAGGACCCACTCTTGCTTCCCAAAGATGGAGAGGATCTGAGTTTGCCTACAAGACAGAAGGCTTCCTCCAGCCCTGGGGTTGCTAATCCCAGCCTCTTTCCTTGGAACCAAGAGTTCTGTGCCCCTCTCAGGAGTAGGGTGCAGACCACCCACCATTTTTCTTTTCATTCTGCAGGCAGAGCTGTCAGATCCCCATAACCAAGACCAGGGAAGAGAATAGGCAAACACCTGTACATCACCGTGTACAGGCTGACTAGGCAGCTCTAGTCACAACAACCCAATGCTCACTGATGGGCAGGTGGATCCACAGGAGGTGGTGGTCTATCCAGGCAGTGGAATGCTATGCAGCCACAACAAGGACAGAAGCACAGACACAGGCTACAGCAAGAATGGACTTGAAAACATACTGGTAGAGGAAAGAAGCCAGACACAAAAGAAAACATGTCATGTGATTTCATGTGGATGAAATGTCCAGAATAGGCAAAGCCATAGAGACAGAAAAGAGAGGGATAGGATGGTAGCCAGGACTGGGGCCCAGGGGAAGCGGGGAGGGGGAAGGGGCTGCTAATGAGCACAGGATCTGCTTTAGGGGTGATGAAAACATTTTGGAATTAGGTGGTAGTTGTACAGCATTGCGAAGGCACTAAATGCCACTGAATTTCTCACTTTTATGTTATGTGAAGCTCATCTCAATTTTTTAAAAGGACTATGGGAAAAGCACATGAATTGGGAGTCAGGCTGGCCAAGGTCTTAATCCTAACTCTTTGTGACCTTGAGCGGGTTGGTCTGTTCCCCTGGTTACAAAAATATCCTATCTGCTTCTAAGAGAGCATCCACCTCCTGGGGTTATCATGGCAAACAGAACGTGATTGACAGAAGAAAATTAAGCTCCTCCCCCTGAGAAAGAACTCACTCTTTGAGAAGGATGTTCAATGGTATGATTATGGCTTTCTCCCCCTCTTTTCTCAGCAGGTTGTTTTGAAACAATCCATAGATCAGATAGGGCTAAAGGTACAGGTTCTGAAACAATCACCTACAAAGTCCTCCCCAGGCTAGGCCACAGCCACTTGAACTGGCCGTATTAAGACTCCAGAATCATTCCCACGGTGTTTCATGTCAATGGGAGTTGCTTTCCTAAGGGTCTCCATTTCACCCACTTAGAGGACCTGGCAAGCTGAGAATGGGAGAGGACACTGTCCCCGTCCAATCAGAAAAGGAAGGCAGGTGGGAGTGTAAATTGGTGCAGCCACTATGGAGAGCAGTAGGAAGGCTACTGAAAAACTAAAAATAGATTTGCCATATTATCCTGAAGTCTCATTCTTGTGCGTATATCTGAACAAAATTATAATTCAAAAAGATACATGCACCCCTATGTGCGTGTGTGTGTGCTGAATCATGTCCGATTCTTTGCAACCCCATGGACTGGAGTCCACCAAGCTCCTCTGCCCACGGGATTCTCCAGGCAAGAATACCGGAGTGGTTGCCATCTCCTTCTCCAGGGGATCTTCTGACCCAGGAATCAAACCCACATTTCTTGCGTCTCCTGCATTGGCAGGAGGATTCTTCACCACTGCGCCAGCTGGGACGTCCCTGTGGTCATGGAGCTTCCTGGGTCAAAATATTCCCTGGAGAAGGGGATGGCAACCTTGGAGAAGGGCATGGTAACCCACTCCAGTATTCTTGCCTGGAGAATCCCATGGACAGAGGAGGCTGGTGGGCTACAGTCCATGGGGTCACAAAGAGTCAGACATGACTGAAGTGATTTAGCACGCTTGCACCAAAGCAACCTAAATGTCTTTCAACAGAGGAATGGATAAAGAGGATGTGGTGTACATATACAATGAACTACTACTTGGCCACAAAAAAGAATGAATGCCATTTGCAACAACATGGATGGACTCAGAGATTATCATACTTAGGTGCAGTAAGTTAGAAAAGACAAATACCATATGAGATCACTTAATATGTGGAATCTAAATAATGGCACAAACGAACCTATCCAAGAAACAGACACAGACTTGTAGACATAGAGAACAGACTTGTGTTTGCCAACGGAGGGGGGAGGGATGGAGTGGGAGTTTGGGATTAGCAAATGAAAACTATTATATATAGAGAGAAGGCTGTGTTAATTTCTGCTGTAGAGCAAAGTGATTCTGTTATACATTATATATATACACATTTATTCTTTTTTATATTCTTTTCCATTATGGTTTATCACAGGACATTGAATATAGTTCCTTATGCTATAAAGTAGGACCTTGTTGTTCATCCACTCTATTTAATAGTTTTCAATAAAGTTAGAAAAGGAATTCAGTGATTCCACTTGTGAGTACTGTGTTCTAACTTCACAAAAAAGCAGGTGAATTCTGTGCTTTTAGCCACCAGAAAAATGTAACAGAGCAGAGAATTTCATAGACAAGCTCTTGGGTAACTCATGATGCAGAGGAAGCCATGCTGCCTCTGTGAAGAACAAGGTGAGAAGACACAGTAGGAAGGAACCACTCAGTTCTGGAAAATGGGCTGCCAGGACCCAGGCCGGCTTGCTTGAAGAAATCAGCGAAGCTCGTTGTTTCAACACTAGTTGGAGGCCACTCAGAAAACAGACCCTACAGAGAAATCCCTGTTCGACTATTAAGAGTTGCTGTAGATAACTCACCATGTAGGTAGCACTAGCGGTAAAGAATCTGCCTGTCAATCCAGGAGACACAAGAGACATGAGTTCCATCCTGGGGTCAGGCAAATCCCCTGGAGAAGGAATGGCAACCCACTCCAGTATTCTTACCTGGGAAATCTCATGGTCAGAGGAGCCTGGGGGGCTACAGTCCATGGGGTCTCAAAGAGTCGGACATGACTGAGCGACTGAGCACAAGAGAGAATGATTTATCTGATCCTGAATGCAATGAGTGTTTGCAAGACTGACAGAGAAGCACCAGATGCAAAGTTGCATAACTGCCATCCAGAGCCTTCCAGTCACACATATGGAGAAAGCACAGCTGGGCTGTTTCCATTTGGACTAGCTCTCTCTGAGGAAATGCCAGGTGTCGATTGCAACGTGGTTCTGAGGGTTCAGCATTAAAGCAGCACAATCTACGATGGTCTTGGAGCTAAGAATAGGTCCTGAACATCAAGATCTCAGCAGGCTCAGCTGCTACAGAGCACAGCAGGCTCTCTTCTAGGTGTGTCCCAAGGCCAGTGGTGAGGTGTGGTACCTAAGCCCTTTCCAAGTCATTTTATGAGATGTTACGATGGTCTGTGAACCAAGAAACTGTTACAAATAAGAATAGAATGGAATGGAATAGAGTAGAATAGGACCAAATAGAAGAATTCTGCATATATTCCTTAATAGAATACAGTCATGTATTATTTTTGCTGCCAATGAAATAAAAAAAGGATATTATTGCATTTAATAATATCTAAAAATCAATAGCTTTTCTATATAGGAAGAACAACCAGTTGGGAAACAATCCCATTTTTGGTAGCATATCAAACAAAAAACCCACCAGTACAAAATGGTATAGATATGATTATGTCTATGAATGATTTGAACCAGAAATACACAAGATATATGTGAAGAAAACTGAAGAAGAAAGTGTGAAAATTGAATAAAGAGAAAAGCATACACTATGCTTGAAAGGGATGCTTAAATTCTATGACATTTTCCCTAAATCAATCTTAAAATTTAATGTGATTACAAAAGATATACAGATGGACACCCTCAGATCTATGGAAGCTGATTCTAAACTTTGTATGAAAATATAAGCACAAAAGTATAACCTGGAAAATTTTTTTAGGATAAAGAAGAATAATAAAAGGATACTTTCATTACCAGACATTAAAATATAAATATATTTTTTAAATTGATGGTAATGGTGCAAGAATAGGTAGATCAATAGAATAGATTTGGGTAAATAAGTCCTATCACATGTCAGCATTTACTATATAATAAAGTATCACTTCTAATCAATAAAAAGACTGATTATTCAATAAATGACATTCATAAAGCTGGATATTTTTTAAAAATTCTTACTGAAAAATTAATTCCAGATGAATCAAGCATGTAAACACATAGAAGAAAAATTAGACATTTTTAAAGAAATCATTAATTTTTTTGATTATTTTTAAATGAAGGAGGACTTTCTAACTAAGACAGGAAATCAGAGATGATGAGAGGAAAAGCTGATTAAATATGACAATGAGGAGATTTAAAACTTTTCACGTGGAAAAAAATGCCATAAATAGGCCAAAAGATAAGTTACAAACCAGGATAAAATATTGGCAACACAAGTTTCAAACTCAGGTATGGGCCCAGGTTTTATGAGACCTGGGGTTTGTTCAACTTGGGGACCCTGTTTTAAAAGAATAAAAACAGAAAAGAAACCCACCAATACAAAATGGTATAGATATGATTATATCTAATGAATGAGAAAATAAATCAAATCCCAGACTTTAAAAAGCTAACAATCCCCACAAATATCACAAAATTTAGAAAAATGACATTATATTTGTTTAATTAACTTCCTGGCAGACCTCTGTAATTCTTTTGTTACATTATTTCGGCTGAATGATCTTTGATGACCTCTCCAAATGACAATGATTTTGAGGCATAATTCTATTTTGAGATAATAAAGGATAAATTCTTTCCCTAACATATTTAATCAAATTGGGGGGTGGGGGGTGGTTAAAGTTATTTTTGACAGTTTAAAAGTTTTCTTCATATGATCCAACAATCCCACTCCTGGACATATATACAGACAAAACTATAATTCAAAAAGATACATGCACCACTATCCTTATAGCAGCACTATTAACAATAGCCAGTACATGGAAACAACCTAAATGTCCATCAACAGATAAATGGATAAGGAAGATGNTGATCCAACAATCCCACTCCTGGACATATATACAGACAAAACTATAATTCAAAAAGATACATGCACCACTATCCTTATAGCAGCACTATTAACAATAGCCAGTACATGGAAACAACCTAAATGTCCATCAACAGATAAATGGATAAGGAAGATGTGCTGTATGTGTTTATATATATATTTGTATGTATGTATATATGTATATATATACAATGGAATATACATACATATACAACACAATGGAATATTACTAACTCATGAAAAAGAATGCAATAATGCTGTTTGCAGCAACATGAATGCAACTAGATATTATCATATCAAATGAAGTAAGTCAGACAAAGACAAATCTCATATGTGGAATCTAAAATATGACACAAATGAACTTGTGTTACAAAATAGACTCAGAGACATAAATAACAGACTTGTAGTTGCCAAGGGGAAGGGGTGGGGAAAGGAAGGACTAGAAGTTTGGGGTTAGCAGATGCAAACTATTATATATACTTTTTTATATAAACAATAGAGTTGTTTTCATTTTCATTTGTTTCTATGCATATTTTGATTTCTTCTGTGATTTGTTGGTTATTCAGAAGTGTGTTGTTTAGCCTCCATATATTTGTATTTTTAATAGTTTTTTTTCCTGTAGTTGACATCTAATATTACCACACTGTGATAAAAAAAAGATGCTTGAAATGATTTTTTTTTTAATTTACCAAGGCTAGGTTTATGGCCCAGGATGTGATCTATTCTGGAGAATGTTTCATGTGTGCTTGAGAAAAAGGTGAAATTCATTGTTTCGGGGTGAAATGTCCTATAGATATATTAGGTCTAACTGGTCCATTGTATCATTTAAATTTTGTGTTTCCTTGCTAATTTTCTGTTTGGTTGACTGATCCATAGATGTGACTGGGGTATTAAAGTCTCCCACTATTAGTGTGTTCCTGTTAATTTCCCCTTTCATACTTGTTAGCATTTGCCTTACATATTGCAGTGCCCCTTTGTTGGGTGCATGTATATTTATAATTGTTTTATCTTCTTCTTGGATTGATCCTTTGATCATTATGTCTTCTTTGTCTCTTCTCATGGCCTTTATTTCAAAGTCTATTTTATCTGAATATTGCTACTCCTGCTTTCTTTTGGTCTCCATTTGCATGAAATAGATTTTTCCAGCCCTTTACTTTCAGTCTGTATGTGTCCCATGGTTTGAGGCGAGTCTCTTGTAGACAGCATATGTAGGGGTCTTATTTTTTATTCTATTCAGCCAGTCTTTGTCTTTTGGTTGGGGCATTCAACCCATTTACATTTAAGGTAATTATTGATAAGTATGATCCTGTTGCCATTTACTTTGCTGTTTTGGGTTCAAGTTTAAAAACCTTTTGTATGTTTCCTGCTAAAGAAAATCCTTAAGCATTTGTTGAAGAGCTGGTTTGGTGGTGCTGATTTTTTCTCAGCTTTTGCTTGTCTGTAAAGCTTTTGATGGGTGGAGCTGTGTTCCCTCCCTGCTATTTACCTGGGGCCAAACTTTGGGGGAGGTAATGAAGATAACAGTGACCTCCTTCAAAACATCCCTTGTGTGTACTGCTACACTCAGTGCCCCCAACCCTGCAGCAGGCCACCACCAACCCACACATCCGCTGGAGACTCCTGGACACTCACAAGCAAGTCTGGGTCAGTCTCTTGTGGGGTCACTGCTCTTGTTGCTTATTTAACTTATATGCAGAGTAAATCATGCAAAACGCTGGGCTAGATGAAGCACAAGCTGGAATCAAGATTGTCGGGAGAAATACCAATAACCTCAGATATGCAGATGACACCACCCTTATGGCAGAAAGTGAAGAGGAACTAAAGAGCCTCTTGATGAAAGTGAAAGAGGAGAATGAAAAAGTTGGCTTAAAGCTCAACATTCAGAAAACTAAGATCATGGCACCTGGTCCCATCACTTCATGGCAAATAGATGGGGAAACAGTGGAAACAGTAGCTGACTTTATTTTGGGGGGCTCCAAAATCACTGCAGATGG